>JAXCGZ010003367.1:0-14917 GCA_037179515.1 Halocaridina rubra | reverse complement strand
GATAAAAGGAATCAAACCTTATAGCTTATATCTGCTATACTTAGGAATGAACGCATTCTATCTGAATGCTACTATGTTCATATTACAGATTCCCCAACCTCCCTCGTGGCTTCATTTCAGCATTTAATTCAATTCCCAATCTCATTCGGGACATGAAATAATCAAATAAACACATAACATATGTGAAAACATGAATCAATTTTTTTACAAAGACCGTAACTCGAACCTAGGACTTATGATTACTAAGTCAAGGTAGCACAGCAGAAGGTTAAAAGGAATCCAACCTTATAGCTTATATCTGCTATACTTAGGAATGAACGCATTCTATCTGAATGCCACTATGTTCATATTACAGATTCCCCAACCTCACTCGTGGTTTCATTTTAGCATTTAACTCAATTCCCAATCTCATTCGGGCCATGAAATAATCAAATAAGCACATTATATATGTGAAAACATGAATAATTTATATTACCCCGACCGGGACTCGAACATCGGACTTATGATTACTAAGTCAAGGCGCTACCACTACACCACAGAAGGTTATAAGGAATCCAACCTTATAGCTTATATCTGCTATACTTAGGAATGAACGCATTCTATCTGAATGCCACTATGTTCATATTACAGTTTCCTCAACCTCACTCGTGGCTTCATTTTAGCATTTAATATAATTCCCAATCTCATTCGGGCCATGAAATAATCAAATAAGCACATTACATATGTGAACACATGAATAATTTTTTTTTACCCCGACCGGGACTCGAACCTAGGACTTATGATTACTAAGTCAAGGCACTACCACTACACCACAGAAGGTTAAAAGGAATCCAACCTTTTAGCTTATATATGCTATATTTAGGAATGAATGCATTCTATCTGAATGCCACTATGTTCATATTACAGATTCCTCAAAATCACTCGTGGCTTCATTTTAGCATTTAATTCAATTCCCAATCTCACTCGGGCCATGAAATAATCAAATAAGCACATTACATATGTGAAAACATGAATAATTTTTTTTTACCCCGACCGGGACTCGAACCTAGGACTTATGATTACTAAGTCAAGGTGCTACCACTACACAACAGAAGGTTAAAAGGAATCCAACCTTATAGCTTATATCTGCTATACTTAGGAATGAACGCATTCTATCTGAATGCCACTATGTTCATATTACAGATTCCCCAACCTCACACGTGGCTTCATTTTAGCATTTAATTCAATTCCCAATCTCATTCGAGCCATGAAATAATCAAATAAGTACATTACATATGTGAAAACATGAATCATTTATTTTACCCCGACCGTAACTCGAACCTAGGACTTATGATTACTAAGTCAAGGTAGCACAGCAGAAGGTTAAATGGAATCCAACCTTATAGCTTATATCTGCTATACTTAGGAATGAACGCATTCTATCTGAATGCCACTATGTTCATATTACAGATTCCCCAACCTCACTCGTTGTTTCATTTTAGCATTTAACTCAATTCCCAATCTCATTCGGGCCATGAAATAATCAAATAAGCACATTATATGTGTGAAAACATGAATAATTTATATTACCCCGACCGGGACTCGAACATCGGACTTATGATTACTAAGTCAAGGCGCTACCACTACACCACAGAAGGTTATAAGGAATCCAACCTTATAGCTTATATCTGCTATACTTAGGAATGAATGCATTCTATCTGAATGCCACTATGTTCATATTACAGTTTCCTCAACCTCACTCGTGGCTTCATTTTAGCATTTAATTTAATTCCCAATCTCATTCGGGCCATGAAATAATCAAATAAGCACATTACATATGTGAACACATGAATAATTTTTTACCCCGACCGGGACTCGAACCTAGTACTTATGATTACTAAGTCAAGGCGCTACCACTACACCACAGAACGTTAAAAGAAATCCAACCTTTTAGCTTATATATGCTATACTTAGGAATGAATGCATTCTATCTGAATGCCACTATGTTCATATTACAGATTCCTCAAAATCACTCGTGGCTTCATTTTAGCATTTGATTCAATTCCCAATCTCACTCGGGCCATGAAATAATTAAATAAGCACATTACATATGTGAAAACATGAATAATTTTTTTTTACCCCGACCGGGACTCGAACCTATGACTTATGATTACTAAGTCAAGGTGCTACCACTACACAACAGAAGGTTAAAAGGAATCCAACCTTATAGCTTATATCTGCTATACTTAGGAATGAACGCATTCTATCTGAATGCCACTATGTTCATATTACAGATTCCCCAACCTCACACGTGGCTTCATTTTAGCATTTAATTCAATTCCCAATCTCATTCGAGCCATGAAATAATCAAATAAGTACATTACATATGTGAAAACTTGAATCATTTATTTTACCCCGACCGTGACTCGAACCTAGGACTTATGATTACTAAGTCAAGGCGCTACCACTACACCACAGAAGGTTAAAAGGAATCCAACCTTATAGCTTATATCTGCTATACATAGGAATGAACGCAATCCATCTGAATGCCACTATATTCATATTACAGATTCCCCAACCTCACATGTGGCTTCGTTTTAGCATTTAATTCAATTCCCAATCTCATTCGGGCCATGAAATAATCAAATAAGCACATTACATATGTGAAAACATGAATAATTTTTTTTACCCCGACCGGGACTCGAACCTAGGACTTATGATTACTAAGTCAAGGCGCTACCACTACACCACAGAAGGTTATAATGAATCCAACCTTATAGCATATATCTGCTATACTTAGGAATGAACGCATTCTACCTGAATGCCACTATGTTCATATCACAGATTCCCCAACCTCACTCGTGGCTTCATTTTAGCATTTAATTCAATTCCCAATCTCATTCGGGCCATGAAATAATCAAATAAGCACATTACATATGTGAAAACATGAATCATTTTTTTTTACCCCGACCGGGACTCGAACCTAGGATTTATGATTACTAAGTCAAGGTGCTACCACTACACCACAGAAGGTTAAAAGGAATCCAATCTTATAGCTTATATGTGCTATATTTTGGAATGAACGCATTCTATCTGAATGCCGCTATGTTCATATTACAGATTCCCCAACCTTACTCGTGGCTTCATTTTAGCATTTAATTCAATTCTTAATCTCATTCGGGCCATGAAGTAATCAAATAAGCATATTACATATGTGAAAACATGAAAACAAAATTTTTACCCCGAGCGGGACTAGAACCTAGGACTTATGACTACTAAGTCATGGCGCTACCACTACACCACAGAAGGTTAAATGGAATCCAACCTTATAGCTTATATCTGCTATTCTTAGGAATGAACGCATTCTATCTGAATGCCACTATGTTCATGTTACAGATTCCCCAACCTCACTCGTGGTTTCATTTTAGCATTTTATTCAATTCCCAATCTCATTTGGGCCATGAAATAATCAAATAAGCATATTACATATGTGAAAACAGGAATCATTTTTTTTACCCTGACCGTTACTCGAAACTAAGACTTATGATTACTAAGTCAAGGCGCTACCACTACACCACAAAAGGTTAAAAGGAATCCAACCTTATAGCTTATATCTGCTATACTTAGGAGTGAACGCATTCTATCTGTATGCCACTAAGTTCATATTACAGATTCCCCAACCTCACTCGTGGCTTTATTTTAGCACTTAATTCAATTCCCAATCTCATTCGAGCCATGAAATAATCAAATAAGCACATTACATATGTGAAAACATGAATAATTTTGTTTTACCCCGACCGTGACTCGAACCTAGGACTTATGATTACTAAGTCAAGGCACTACCAGTACACCACAGAAGGTTAAAAGGAATCCAACCTTATAGCTTATATCTGCTATACTTAGGTATGAACGCATTCTATCTGAATGCCACTATGTTCATATTACAGATTCCCCAACCTCACTCGTGTTTTCATTTTAGCAGTTAATTCAATTCCCAATATCATTTGGGACAGTAATCATAAGTCCTAGGTTCGAGTCCCATTCGGGGTAAAAAAAAAAATTATTCATGTTTTCACATATGTATTGTGCTTATATGATTATTTCATGGCCCGAATGAGATTGGGAATTGAATTAAATGCTAAAATGAAGCCTCGAGTGAGGTTGGGGAATCTGTAATATGAACATAGTGGCATTCAGATAGAATGCGTTGGTTCCTAAGTATAGCAGATATAAGCTATAAGGTTGGATTCCTTTTAACTTTCTGTGTTGTAGTGGTAGTACCTTGACTTAGTAATCATAAGTCCCAGGTTCGAGTCCCGGTTGGGGTAAAAAAAAATGATTCATGTTTTCACATATGTAATGTGCTTATTTGATTATTTCATGGCCCGAATGAGATTGGGAATTGAATTGAATGCTAAAATGAAGCCACGAGTCAGGTTGGGGAATCTGTAATATGAACATAGTGGTATTAAGATAGATACGCGTTCATTCCAAAGTATAGCAGATATAAGGTATAAGGTTGGATTCCTTTTAACCTTCTGTGGTGTAGTGGTACCGCTTGACTTAGTAATCATAAGTCCTAGGTTCGAGTCCCGCTCGGGGTAAAAAAAATGATTCATGTTTTCACATATGTAATGTGCTTATTTGATTATTTCATGGCCTGAATGAGATTGGGAATTGAATTAAATGCTAAAATGAAGCCACGAAAGAGGTTGGGGAATCTGCAATATGAACATAGTGGCCTTCAGATAGAATGCGTTCATTCCTAAGTATAGCATCTATAAGCTGTAAGGTTGGATTCCTTTTAACCTTCTGCGGTGTAGTGGTAGCGCCTTGACTTAATAATCATAAGTCCTAGGTTCGAGTCCCGGTCTGAGTAATAAAAAATGATTCATGTTTTCACATATGTAATGTGCTTATTTGATTATTTCATGGCCCGAATGAGTTTAGGAATTGAATTAAATGCTAAAATGAAGCCATGAGTGAGGTTTTGGGAATCTGTAATATGAACATAGTGGCATTCAGATAGAATGCGTTCATTCCTAAGTATAGCAGATATAAGCTATAAGCTTGGATTCCTTTTAACCTTCTGTGGTGCAGTAGTAGCGCCTTGACTTAGTAATCATAAGTCCTAGGTTCGAGTCCCGATCGGGGTAAAAAAAAAAATGATTTATGTTTTCACATATGTAATGTGCTTATTTGATTATTTCATGGCCCGAATGAGATTGGGAATTGAATTAAATGCTAAAATGAAGCCTCGAGTGAGGTTGGGGAATCTGTAATATGAACATAGTGGCATTCAGATAGAATGCGTTGGTTCCTAAGTATAGCGGATATAAACTATAAGGTTGGATTCCTTTTAACTTTCTGTGTTGTAGTGGTAGTACCTTGACTTAGTAATCATAAGTCCCAGGTTCGAGTCCCGGTCGGGGTAAAAAAAAAATGATTCATGTTTTCACATATGTAATGTGCTTATTTGATTATTTCATGGCCCGAATGAGATTGGGAATTGAATTGAATGCTAAAATGAAGCCACGAGTCAGGTTGGGGAATCTGTAATATGAACATAGTGGTATTAAGATAGATAAGCGTTCATTCCAAAGTATAGCAGATATAAGGTATAAGGTTGGATTCCTTTTAACCTTCTGTGGTGTAGTGGTACCGCCTTGACTTAGTAATCATAAGTCCTAGGTTCGAGTCCCGCTCGGGGTAAAAAAAATGATTCATGTTTTCACATATGTAATGTGCTTATTTGATTATTTCATGGCCTGAATGAGATTGGGAATTGAATTAAATGCTAAAATGAAGCCACGAAAGAGGTTGGGGAATCTGCAATATGAACATAGTGGCCTTCAGATAGAATGCGTTCATTCCTAAGTATAGCATCTATAAGCTGTAAGGTTGGATTCCTTTTAACCTTCTGCTGTGTAGTGGTAGCGCCTTGACTTAATAATCATAAGTCCTAGGTTCGAGTCCCGGTCTGAGTAAAAAAAATGATTCATGTTTTAACATATGTAATGTGCTTATTTGATTATTTCATGGCCCGAATGAGTTTAGGAATTGAATTAAATGCTAAAATGAAGCCATGAGTGAGGTTGGGGAATCTGTAATATGAACATAGTGGCATTCAGATAGAATGCGTTCATTCCTAAGTATAGCAGATATAAGCTATAAGCTTGGATTCCTTTTAACCTTCTGTGGTGCAATGGTAGCGCCTTGACTTAGTAATCATAAGTCCTAGGTTCGAGTCCCGATCGGGGTAAAAAAAAAAATGATTTATGTTTTCACATATGTAATGTGCTTATTTGATTATTTCATGGCCCGAAGAAGATTGGGAATTGAATTAAATGCTAAAATGAAGCCACGAGTGAGGTTGAGGAATCTGTAATATGAACATAGTGGCATTCAGATAGAATGCGTTCATTCCTAAGTATAGCAGATATAAGCTATAAGGTTGGATTCCTTTTAACCTTCTGCGGTGTAGTGGTAGCACCTTGACTTAGTAATCATAAGTCCTAGGTTCGAGTCCCGGTCGGGGTAAAAAAAAATGATTCATGTTTTCACTTATATAAAGTGCTCATTTGAATATATATATATATATATATATATATATATATATATATATATATATATATATATATATATATATATATATATATATATATATATATATATATATATATATATATATATATATATATATATATATATATATATATATATATATATATATATATATATATATTATATATATATATATATATATATATATTATATATATATATATATATATATATATATAATATATATATATATATATATATATATATATATATATATATATATATATATATATATATATATATATATATATATATATATATATATATATATATATATATATATATATATATATATATATATATATATATATATATATATATATATATATATATATATATATATATATATATATATATATATATATATATATATATATATATATATATATATATATATATATATATATATATATATATATATATATATATATATATATATATATATATATATATATATATATATATATATATATATATATATATATATATATATATATATATATATATATATATATATATATATATATATATATATATATATATATATATATATATATATATATATATATATATATATATATATATATATATATATATATATATATATATATATATATGTATATATGTATATATGTATATATGTATATATGTATATATGTATAGTATGTATGTATGTATGTATGTATGTATGTATGTATGTATGTATGTATGTGTGTGTGTGTGTGTCTTTGTGTTTGTGTGTGTGTGTGGTTGTTACTCTTTTCATCTTGACAGACGGAAAAACCACCAAACTTAGTTTTCTTTTATGACTGTGACACCGGGACAGGCAAGAAAATTGCCCTCATCAATCAAGGCACGGGTATGAAGAACACCTTAAGACGTTGAAAAATATAAAGCTTAAGGGCAATGCAAAGATGAGGTAATGATACAAACTAGGAAAAGGACAGGCTAAAAGAATAGTCGAAGTACTGAGGTCCTAGAGATATTACAGGATTAGTTCCAGAATCTGGAGGTAGATGGGAAGAAACAGTCGCTGCACTGAGTAGTCTACGAGCTAATAATCTCCACAAAAAGTACCTCTGAGATGAGGCTCCTTGGCCACTTGCCAATTCATAAGAGCAATGATAGAAGTAGTAGTGATGTTCCTTTTTTACGTCACGGACTCCCTTCTCTACCAAGGGCTTGGACCGTTGCCTTCTTGAGAAGGACTTGCTTTGGCAGATGTAATCGTTACCCTGAGTGCATGCTCTTGCTAACCTCAGACTGTGACGGGGCGCGAACCCTTGACCTGACGCCTCAAAGTCGCTGACGCTACTGCTTGAGCCACGGTGACTGAAGTAGTAGCGATAGAAAAGAGAAATAGATGATTCATTTCGGCGAAGAGAAAGAAAATCTGGATAATAAGTAGGAGAGGGGTCATAAATGCGTCTGACTTCCTTAGATTCAACCCCGTCAAAGATATAAATATATGAAGAAGCACCCCAGATGTGCAAGGAGTATTATAAGCAGGGAAGGATAAGAACTTTTTGAAAAGTAATGACGAAAACAAAACAGAACCCCCATTTTCTTGGATGAAGATTTAGAAATTTGGATTTTGCAATACCTCCGAAGCAAATTAGAGGCTATCAGGAGAAGAAGTAGAAAAAAAATTACTGCCAGAAACTGTGTCTTGGAGGCATTAACCTTAACTAAATTTTGGGTGCTCCACTCAGATACATTTTGCAAATTGGAGTTGAGAGAAGAAGAAAGAGTGATATGAAACTAATTACGAGTAGCAGATGAAGGTTGTGAAGAAAAGCAGATGAAAAATGAAGGGTAAAATCGTCCACAAAGACATGAAGGAGAGAGGACTATTGGAACAAAAGATGATCGATGATGAATAATAGAAAGAATAGAGTAGGCAAAAGAACAGAGCGCTGTGGAACACCACTGGTGACAGGAAATGGGTTAGATGTTGCTCTATCAACAACCACAGATATAACACAGTCAGAAAGAAAACGGGAAATCAAATAACAGAGAGAAGGGGTAAAGCCATTAGCAGAGAGCTTGGTCAACAGATCCTTGTGCTAGACTCTGTCAAAAGCCTTAGATATCAAGGGCGACGACAAAGGATTTCCCATAGTTACTCAGAGAAGATGATCATGCATGAGCAAGATAGAACAGGAGGTCACCAGTGGATCTTGCCATGCGGAAGCCTTACATGTGATCGGAGATAAGCGAGTTACATTCAAGACGTCTCAAAAAGTGAGAATTGAGAAAAGTTTTGAATATTTTAGCAATAAAAGAGGTTGGGGCAATAGGTCGGTAGTTTGAAGGAATAGAGCGATAACTCTTCGTATGAACATGTTGCACTAGAGCATGCCTTTGAATAGTCATGGAGCAGGCAATGTCCAACCAAGGACTAAGGGGAGGAAAAGTCTTCTTTGAGGAGGGGATGAACGCCTCCATTCCCGAGGTTAAGATCTCAGCATCTTTTTGGGCTACCTGATCAGGAATGCGGGACCAAAAGGAGTAGTAATCCCACGGGAAGTCAAACAGGAAATTATGCATATTTTCACGTTGGGTACACTCAGAGTACTAAAGGCGGAGGAATGTACAGAATATGAGTAGCTTGAAGGGCTTAGATGTAAGAAATAGGTCAAAAGTGTTGGATACAATAATGATAATAATGATAATAATAATAATAATAATAATAATAATAATAATAATAATAATAATAATAATAATAATAATAATAATAATAATAATAATAATAATAATAATGATTATAATAATAATATGATAATAATAATAATAATAATAATAATAATAATAATAATAATAATAATAATAATAATAATAATAATAATAATAATAATAATAATAATAATAATAATAATGATAATAATAATAATAATTATAATAATAACAATTACATAATAATAATAATAATAATAGTTATAATTACTATTATTATCATTATTATTATAATTATTATTATTGTCATAATTATTTATTTATATTTAGTATTATTATTATTATTATTATTATTATTATTATTATTATTATTATTATTATTATTATTATTATTATTATTATTATTAATATTATTATTATTATTATTATTATTATTATTATTATTATTATTATTATTGCTATTATTATTATTATTATTATTATTATTATTATTATTATTATTATTATTATTATTATTATTATTATTATTATTATTATTGTTATTATTATTATTATTATTTTTATTATTACTATTATTATTATTATTATTATTATTATTATTATTATTATTATTATTATTATTATTATTATTATTATTATTATTATTATTATTATTATTATTATCATTATTTTCAGCTTTGTGTTTGCCACTCAATTAAGAAATAAAATCTGGAACTTCCCAAAGAATTATTTTTTCATACTCTTTACTGATATGCGACTTACGAGACTCATTATACAGCGACATCCTAGTGGCTATCAAAATTCAAGAGGCTATAAAACAAGGGGAAAATATCTTTTCTCTCGTTGAGGAGAGAGAGAGAGAGAGAGAGAGAGAGAGAGAGAGAGAGAGAGAGAGAGAGAGAGAGAGAGAGAGAGAGAGAGAGAGAGAGAGAGAGAGAGAGAGGAAAGAGAGAGAGAGAGAGAGAGAGAGAGAGAGAGAGAGAGAGAGAGAGAGAGAGAGAGAGAGAGAGAGAGAGAGAGAGAGAGAGAGAGAGAGAGAGAGAGGAGAGAGAGAGAGAGGAGAGAGAGAGAGAGAGAGAAAAAGTTCCAAAGGAATCAGACATATAGTCTCTGAGCTCTGTTAAATTCCACTATATATGTTCTTGAATATTCCACTGAAAGATGGCATTTTAGCATTGAAATGGCTAAGAGAATAAAGTAAAGGAAATCATATATGGTATTCACGAACACATGCTCATACAATCCTACTTATGGGGGAGTGGCCGAGTCAAAGTACACACATTCAACATAGGCCAAACATCTCAATCACTACTCGAAGGTCCTCTGGAATATAGGATTTACACAATTTCCCTTACCACTTTGTTTTGATCACCCACAGGGATAGATTATATCTGTTATACTTAGGAGTGAACGCATTCTATCTGAATATTACAGATTCCCCAACCTCACTTGTGGCTTCATTTTCGCATTTAATTCATTTCCCAATCTCACTTGGGTCATACAGTAACCAAATAAGCACATTACATATGTGAAAATATGAATAATTTTTAACCCCGACCGGGACTCGAACCTAGGACTTATAATTACTAAGTCAAGGCGCTACCAACTACACACCACACAAATTCGAAAATGAAGCCACGAGTGAGGTTGGTGAATCTGTAATATGAACATAATGGCATTCAGACAGAATGCGTTCATTCCTAAGTATAATAGAAAGATATAAGCTATAAGGTTGCATTCCTTTTTACCTTCTGTGGTGTGTAGTTGGTAGCTCCTTGACTTAGTAATTATCAGTTCTAGGTTCGAGTCCCGAACCTATATATATATATATATATATATATATATATATATATATATATATATATATATATATATATATATATATATATATATATATATATATATATATATATATATATATATATATATATATATATATATATATATATATATATATATATATATATATATATATATATATATATATATATATATATATATATATATATATATATATATATATATATATATATATATATATATATATATATATATATATATATATATATATATATATATATATATATATATATATATATATATATATATATATATATATATATATATATATATATATATATATATATATATATATATATATATATATATATATATATATATATATATATATATATATATATATATATATATATATATATATATATATATATATATATATATATATATATATATATATATATATATATATATATATATATATATATATATATATATATATATATATATATATATATATATATATATATATATATATATATATATATATATGTATATATATATATATATATATATATATATATATATATATATATATATATATATATATATATATATTTTTTTTTTTTTTTTTTTTTTTTTTTTTTTTTTGCTTTAGAAAAAGGAGAAAATTCATTTTTTTCATAGTTGGGACACACATGTTACCCACCCTTTTGTTTGATTTAGATTCGCATAACAGAAATAAAGAAAAATACACACAACAGTCTAGCATATATAACCACCTCCAGTGTAGATGAATTACTTATAAGTCTTGCAAATGGTTTTTATCCTAAACTTTCTGACAGCGAAGTTTTTTGTTTCATAACATTTAAAAAATCGATACCCTTAATTTAATGCAGATTAATCAAAGGCGCATCCTAAATCTATTATATTTCCCACTAAAATTGCAAAAACAGCTAGTGAAATACGCAACCACATACACATGTCTACTCTGGCCGTTTTTCCTTTAATATGAGGGAAGTCTTGCAGAAGCACACACTTGCCAGAAATCAAGCATACCTGTAAAAGGAATTTAAAAAAATAGAATAAGATTATTTAATTGTCATCAATAAAATGTGAAACATCTCCTGTGAAAGGTAGAGTACACTAGAAAAAAAGATAATTTTTTATACTAAAAACTGATACTACACGAAGCACTTTCTTAAGGTGTATTAAAAGAAATAATAATACTTAGTCCCAAAGGGAAGATTAAAAAGAGTTAACAATCAAATATTTACATTACGGATCCAGAAATATATACGCTAATAATCACAAATTATCTTAATTAGTACAATGGCAACTATAGATTTTATGACGATAGCAATAATTATCCGCAGATATACTTCACAAAATCGTTGATATTTTTATCGCTGTGAAATATCACAACTCTCATATTCAACCTATCCCAAAATCTCAATATATAATATAAAAAAAAGTTTATTTGTGCATGCAAAAATGGAAGACTAATCAATATTTCACTGACAAGCAAAAAATTAATAAACCATTCTTCAGAATTGTACTTCTCTTAAGTTTCATAATCACGTAAGGAATCCCACATTTAGCTAGATAATTTTTTCTCTATGAACATAAAACTGAGTTTTTTTTAAATGATATATTTTTATGGAAAAAACTAATTATTTCAATGACTTTTGTAAATTCTAGAGAATCAAAGATTCATGTCGCAACGTAATCATCCATTTCACTCCCCTTTTATTTATGTGTAACTATTCTTGCACTAACTTAAATTGCTAGAAATTTCATTTATCTTAATTACTGCGAAACTATTTAAGCTGATTTTTTTTAAATGACAGGACTCTAGAATCAATAATATTTACTACTGAAATCACGAAAGCTTTAAAACTCTCATTCACAAGTTCCGGTTTTACGTCACGGACTCCCTTTTCTACCAAGGGCTAGGACGGTTTCCTTCTTGCGAGGGACTTGTTTTGGCAGTTGTAATCGTTACCCTCAATGCATGCCCTTGCTAACCTCAGACCATGATTGGGCGCGAACCCTCTACATCTCAGAGTTGCGGACGCTACCGCACAAGTAAAACTACAAATTATATATTTAATAAACTGCAATTTATGCATAAAAGAAATTCCCGATGCCATCAAATAAATTACAAGCACTTAATTGAAAAGGTGTGATATTTGATTGCATCTTGGCGGAACGTTATTGACCAAAATCTTATTGGAACTTTCGGTCGACTCAAGATGAACATTTTTAGACAACCTCTTCTCATACTCCTCTTGCTCGTAAAAGCGGAACTTGCATTGAGACAACTCTGGTAGATTCTCAGTATTATTGATGGGAAATGTAGGTTCCATATTTGTCTGCTCCTTGATAGTTCTCTGGGGTCTCTTTGATGGGGTTTTATATCAATAATTGCTTTTCACCTGTTTTCTCTTCTTCATCACTTACTTGAATATATATATATATATATATATATATATATATATATATATATATATATATATATATATATATATATATATATATATATATATATATATATATATATATATATATATATATATATATATATATATATATATATATATATATATATATATATATATATATATATATATATATATATATATATATATATATATATATATATATATATATATATATATATATATATATATATATATATATATATATATATATATATATATATATATATATATATATATATATATATATATATATATATATATATATATATATATATATATATATATATATATATATATATATATATATATATATATATATATATATATATATATATATATATATATATATATATATATATATATATATATATATATATATATATATATATATATATATATATATATATATATATATATATATATATATATATATATATATATATATATATATATATATATATATATATATATATATATATATATATATATATATATATATATATATATATATATATATATATATATATATATATATATATATATATATATATATATATATATATATATATATATATATATATATATATATATATATGCATATATATATGTATATATATATATATATATATATATATATATATATATATATATATATATATATATATATATATATATATATATATATATATATATATATATATATATATATATATATATATATATATATATATATATATATATATATATATATATATATATATATATATATATATATATATATATATATATATATATATATATATATATATATATATATATATATATATATATATATATATATATATATATATATATATATATATATATATATATATATATATATATATATATATATATATATATATATATATATATATATATATATATATATATATATATATATATATATATATATATATATATATATATATATATATATATATATATATATATATATATATATATATATATATATATATATATATATATATATATATATATATATATATATATATATATATATATATATATATATATATATATATATATATATATATATATATATATATATATATATATATATATATATATATATATATATATATATATATATATATATATATATATATATATATATATATATATATATATATATATATATATATATATATATATATATATATATATATATATATATATATATATATATATGAATCTTTTTTTTTTTTTACCCCGACCGGGACTCGAACCTAGGACTTATGATTACTAAGCCAAGGTGCTACCACTACACCACAGAAG
>JAXCGZ010003366.1:0-5000 GCA_037179515.1 Halocaridina rubra | reverse complement strand
TATATATATATATATATATATATATATATATATATATATATATATATATATATATATATATCTATTTTTTTTTTTTTTTTTTTGTCTTTTGTTAAGCAACTAGAATAACATGCATAATAAAGCTAAAACAATGGAAATATGATCTCCTTTATAGAGAGAAGTAGAGAGGCTGATTCATGAAATGCTCTCATCAGAGTTTAATGGCACTCAATATTTAGATTTCTCGATGAACCCCAACGATATAGAATTTGTTTCGTTTTTAACAAAAGGAAATGGAATTTTTGCCTGCAAGTCAACGCATCTACATAGAAAACAGCTGTAGATATCCAATTCCAGAGGGTAATTCAAACAAATCTAGTTTTCTACCTCGATCCATTCAGTTAGCAATGAAGGGGAAGGATTTCAAGGATTCGTGGAACTTTTTTACAATTTTTAGGTTGGTTTGTTTTCACTTCATTCTTTTTTTTTTTTTTTTTTTAATGGAAAAGGATACAGTGTTATGTTTCCTCGTGTATTTTCCTTTTTTTTTAGATTAGCAGACTCATTAATTAAAAAGAGAATAGTAAAGGGCGCCGGGGTCGGCACGCCCTACTCCCGGAGGGCGCAGGGCCGGCACGCCCTCCTCCCGGAGGGCGCAAGACTGGCACAACCTCCTCCCGGAGGGCGCTGGGGCCGGCACGCCCTCCTCCCGGAGGGCCCCGGGGCCGGCACGCCCTCCTCCCGGAGGGCGCAGGGCCGACACGCCCTCCTCCCGGAGGGCGCAAGACCGGCACAACCTCCTCCCGGAGGGCGCCGGGGCCGGCACGCCCTCCTCCCGGAGGGCACCGGGGCCGGCACGCCCTCCTCCCGGAGGGCGCAGGGCCGGCACGCCCTACTACCGTAGGGCGCCGGGGCCGGCACTATAGACGTTTGCAGCATACGGGAACTCATAATATAATAAACAAATCTTCAAGAAACCTATATCGAAGTTGATCTTCAACAAAAGAGTATTTACTCGAAGTGTGTAAAGTTTGCAAAGGAGCGCGCCGCGGAAAGCTTGCCCTCCTGCCAGAGGGCGTCGAGGCAGGCTTGCCCTCCTACCGGAGGGCGCCAAAGCAGGCTTGCCCTCCTGCCAGAGGGCGCCGCGGCAGGCTTGCCCTCCTGACGGGGGGGAGCCGCGGCAGGCTTGCCCTCCTGCAAGGGGGGCGCCGCGGCAGGCTTGCCCTCCTGCCGGGGGGCCGCCGCGGCAGGCTTGCCCTCCTGCTGGGGGGGCGCCGCGGAAGGCTTGCCCTCCTGCAGGGGGGGCGCCGCGGCAGGCTTGCCATCCTGCCGTGGGGGCGCCGCGGCAGGTTTGCCCTAATGCTGGGGGGGCGCCGCGGCAGGCTTGCCCTCCTGCCGGGGGGGCGCCGCGGCAGGCTTGCCCTCCTGCCGGGGGGGCGCCGCGGCAGGCTTGCCCTCCTGCCGGGGGGGCGCCGCGACAGGCTTGCCCTCCTGCCGGGGGGGCGCCGGGACAGGCTTGCCCTCCTGCCGGGGGGGCGCCGCGACAGGCTTACCCTCCTACCGGGGGGGCGCCGCGGCAGGCTTGCCCTCCTGCCGGGGGGGCGCCGCGGCAGGCTTGCCCTCCTGCCGGGGGTCGCCGCGGCAGGCTTGCCCGCCTGCCAGGGGGGGGGGCGCCGCGGCAGGCTTGCCCTCCTGCCGGGGGGCGCCAAGGCAGGCTTGCCCTCATGCCGGGGGGCGCCGCAGCAGGGTTGCCCTCATGCCGGGGGGCGCCGCGGCAGGCTTGCCCTCCTGCCGGGGGGGTGCCGCAGCAGACTTGCCCTCCTGCCGGAGGGAGCGCCGCGGCAGGAGTGCAAGCCTGCCGGGGGGGCGCCGCGGCAGGTTTGCCCTCCTGCCGGGGGGGCGCCGCCGCAGGCTTGCCCTCCTGCCGGGGGGGGCGCCATTTCAGGCTTGCCCTCCTGCCAGGGGGGCAAAACGGCAGGCTTGCCCTCCTGCCGGGGAGGCGCCGCGACAGGCTTGCCCTCCTGCCAGGGGAGCGCCGCAGCAGGCTTGCCCTCCTGCCGGGGGGGCGCCGCGGCAGGCTTGCCCTTCTGTAGGGGGGACGCCGCGGCAGGCTTGCCCTCCTGCGGTGGGGGGGCGCCGCGGCAGGCTTGCCCTCCTGCCGAGGGGGGGGCTCCGCGGCAGGCTTGCAATCCTGCCGGGGGGGGGGGGCGCCGCGGCAGGCTTGCCCTCCTGCCGGTGGGGGGCGCCGCGGCAGGCTTGCCCTCCTGCCGGGGGGGGCGCTGCGGCAGGCTTGCCCTCCTGCCGGGGAAGCGTAGCGGCAGGCTTGCCCTCCTGCTGGAGGGGCGCCGCGGCAGGCTTGCCCTTATGCCGGGGGGGCGCCGCGACAGGCTTGCCCTCCTGCCGGGGGGGCGCCGCGGCAGGCTTGCCCTAATGCCGGGGGGGCGCTGCGGCAGGCTTGCCCTCCTGCCGGGGGGGCGCCGCGGAAGGCTTACCCTCCTGCCGGGGGGGAGCGCCGCGGCAGGCTTGCCCTCCTGCTGTGGGGGCGCCGCGACAGGTTTGCCCTCCTGCCGGGGGGACGCCGCGGCAGACTTCCCCTCCTGCCGGAGGTCGCCGCGGCAGGCTTGCCCCCCGGCCGGGGGGGGGCGCCGCGGCAGGCTTGCCCTCCTGCCGGAGGTCGCCGCGCCAGGCTTGCCCTCCGGCCGGGGGGGGGACGCCGCGGCAGGCTTGCCCTCCGGCCGGGGGGGGGGGCACCACGGCAGGCTTGCCCTCCTGCCAGGGGGGGCGCCGCGGCAGGCTTGCCCTCCTGCCGGGGAGGCGCCGCGGCAGGCTTGCCCTCCTGCCGGGGGGGGCGCCGCGGCATGCTTGCCCTCCTGCCAGGGGGGGCGCCGCGGCAGGCTTGCCCTCCTGCCGGGGAAGCGCCGTGGCAGGCTTGCCCTCCTGCCGGGGGGGAGCGCCGCGGCAGGCTTGCCCTCCTGCTGTGGGGGCGCCGCGACAGGCTTGCCCTCCTGCCGGGGGGGAGCCGCGGCAGGCTTGCCCTCCTGCCGGGGGGGCGCCGCGGCAGGCTTCCCCTCCTGCCGGAGGTTGCCGCGGCAGGCTTGCCCTCCGGCCGGGGGGGGGCGCCGCTGCAGGCTTGCCCTCCTGCCGGGGGGGCGCCGCGGCAGGCTTGCCCTCCTGCCGGGGGGGCGCCGCGGCAGGCTTGCCCTCCTGCCGGAGGGCGCCTCGGAGCAATGCCCTCCTCCCGGAGGGCGCTGCGGCAGCCTTGCCGTCTTCACAGAGGGCGCTGCGGCAGGCTTGCCCTCCTCCCGGAGGGCGCCGCGGCAGGCTTGCCCTCTTCCCGGAGGGCGCCGCGGCAGGCATGCCCTCCTCCCGGAGGGCGCCTCGGCAAGCATGCCCTCCCCCCCGAAGGGCGCCGTATATATATATATATATATATATATATATATATATATATATATATAATATATATATATATATATATATATATATATATATATATATATATATATATATATATATATACACACGTACACATGTACGTATGCAATGCGTGTGCACGTACGTGTGTACGTGCGTGTGCACGTATGCACGTACGTATGCACGTAGTATGCACTTACGTCTGCACATACGTATGCAAGTACATTTGCACGTATGCACATACGCATGCACATATATCTGCATATATGCACGTAAGTATGCACGTTTGCACGTACGCATGCACGTACATCTGCACGCATGTTTGTACGCATTCACGTACGTGTGAAATAACCAATAAGCATATTATATATGTGAAAACATGAATCATTTTTTTTATAGCAGATATAAGCTATAAGGTTGGATTCCTTTTAACCTTCTGTGGTGTAGTGGTAGCGCCTTGACTTAGTAATCATAAGTCCTAGGTTCGAGTCCCAGTCGGGGTAAAAAATGATTCATGTTTTCACATATTTAATGTGCTTATTGGTTATTTCATGGCCCGAATGAGATTGGGAATTGAATTAAATGCTAAAATGAAGCCACGAGTGAGGTTGGGGAATCTGTAATATGAACATAGTGGCATTCAGTTAGAATGCGTTCATTCCTAAGTATAGCAGATATAAGCTATAAGGTTGGATTCCTTTTAACCTTTTGTGGTGTAGTGGTAGCGCCTTGACTTAGTAATCATAAGTCCTAGGTTCGAGTCCCAGTCGGGGTAAAAAATGATTCATGTTTTCACATATATAATGTGCTTATTGGTTATTTCATGGCCCGAATGAGATTAGGAATTGAATTAAATGCTAAAATGAAGCCACGAGTGAGGTTGGGGAATCTGTAATATGAACATAGTGGCATTCAGTTAGAATGCGTTCATTCCTAAGTATAGCAGATATAAGCTATAAGGTTGGATTCCTTTTAACCTTCTGTGGTGTAGTGGTAGCGCCTTGACTTAGTAATCATAAGTCCTAGGTTCGAGTCCCAGTCGGGGTAAAAAATGATTCATATATATATATATATATATATATATATATATATATATATATATATATATATATATATATATATATATATATATATATATATATATATATATATATATATATATATATATATATATATATATATAGCGCAATATTAATTTATAACTTGACATATAATTTAAATTTCACTGATGTTCATACATGTTTTTCGTTAATTATAGTATTATTAACATCGTGGTGTCATTGTGAGTATATATATTTAATCTCCACATGGTATGGGAAGATTCTGATGAAAGAGCAAATGGAGATGTGCGTGCACATGCTGACTGGACTATGACATGCAATTATTATCTGTTGTATGTGTCTAGTTGGTTATAAATGGCATAAATTTGAATTATTGCATTGTGATGTTCAATATTATCTTTGGGACGCAGGAATTTTTAAACTGCTATTTGACTTATATGTTGCTAATATTCAAAACGTTTGTACGTGAATTTGGGTATAATAATGCTCATGGTTTGCTTGTGAATATATATATATATATATATATATATATATATATATATATAT
>JAXCGZ010003365.1:0-10000 GCA_037179515.1 Halocaridina rubra | reverse complement strand
ATTTAATCTTGATAAATTTAGGTTCAGAAGGGAAATTGGTGAAAATTGGCTTGGTAATACCATAGAGTATTCCTAGTAGGATAATAAATGCCAATACCTTAGACACCTTCAAATGTAGATTAGATAGACATATGACAGAGGTAGGGTGGGTGTATATATAATGTATAATGATGATGATCTTTTCTTATCGTAATCCTCTTTGTACTGGTGGAAGAAGCCTCCGCGGGCACTTATTTACTATATTATTATTATTATTATTATTATTTTTTTTAATATAGTAAATAAGCGCCTGCGGAGGCTTCTTTCACCAGTACAAACAGGATTACGATAAGAAAAGATCATTATCATTATACATTATATATACACCCACCCTATTGGGTAGAATAGAATGTTGGAGAGAGAGAGAGAGAGAGAGAGAGAGGAGAGAGAGAGAGAGAGAGAGAGAGAGAGAGAGAGAGAGAGAGGAGAGAGAGAGAGAGAGAGAGATCTTTAATTAACTCTTGTTCATTCAACCAAAACTACATTATTTATTGTAAAAATAATAGTTTAATTACAAATTCGTAATAATAATGATATTAATATTAATAATAATAATAATAATAATAATAATAATAATAATAATCTCCACAATCATCATCAAAGGAAAATTGTTGTTAAAAATAATAATAGTTATAATAATAATAATAATAATAATAATAATAATAATAATAGTAATAATAATAATAACAATAATAATAATAATAATAATAATAATAATAATAAGAATAAGAATAAGATCTAAGGAGACTTTTTGGAATAGACATTATGAGAGTAATGCAGGGGTATATTAAAACCCAGCAGAGAGCTGGATATTCATTACACATCTTTTCTAATCCCTTCACATCTGACAGGTCATTACACTCTCCATCTGTTTCTCTTTACAGCCTGATAAAGGCTGTTTTATTTTATTATATTTTGGTCCATCCTGGTGCTACAATAAAAAAAAAAAAAAATTAGGGGGGGGCGTTATTCGCGAAATCCGAGTTTTTTACTATTAATTTTTGGGGGCGTTATTGCAATTTCGCGGTTAAAAATATCGCGTATAAAAGGAACAAGGTGTATATATATATATATATATATATATATATATATATATATATATATATATATATATATATATATATATATATATATATATATATATATATATATATACAGTGATCCTTCGCTGGATCGCATTTCTTGGGTCGTGTTTTCACTGTACCACGTTTTTTTTTTTAGGCAAATTATTATTTTTTGGGGGGGTATATGCAAAAATATTGAAATATTTAAAAAATAAAAATTCTCAGTATTTTAATTTTTTTATTGAAAAAAATATATTTCATTATCTAATTGATAAAAGAAATTTATTTCCCATCCTACGAATAATAAAACAGTAAAAAATAGTAAAAAACATAAATTTAGATATACGTACGTACAGTATAACTCACAGTATTGCATCATACGAAATAGTGTCCGATAGCGTACAATGTATTGGGGTCGCAGCTACGTGAGGTAGCATATATATTTATATTTCCAGTAGTTTCATGATTTTATTGATAAAAAGACGTATTTCTTAACCTAAGAATAATAAAACAGTAAAAAATAGTAAAAAACATTAATACTAACAGTATTGTACCATGTAAAATACGATACCGCTATCAGCGTTTCGGAAAACGAAAAGGGTCGAACCTACGTGAGCTAGCACATATTGAAATTTTTATTATTTTATTGATAAAACAAGTATTTCCTAGCCTAAGAGTAACATAACAGTAAAAAATAGTAAAAAACATAAATTTAGATATATAACTCACAGGATTGCATCATGTGACATACTGTCCAATAGCATACAATGTATTGGGGTCACACCTACGTGAGCTAGCATATATTAAAATTTCCAGTAGTTTCATGATTTTATTTATAAAAAAACGTTTTTCTTAGCCTAAGAATAATAAAACAGTAAAAAATAGTAAGAAACATAAATACCAACAGTATTGCACCATGTAAAATACGATACCGCTATCAGCGTTTCGGAAAATGCAAAGGCTTGCACCTACGTTAGATAGTTCATGGAATGCTATTGGCTGAAAGGTCGGGAGACGACGAATCACAAATTGTTTTTCTGTATGTTCTGTATCATGGGATCTGATTGGCTTTTTCATTGAAGTTTGGTTCTCCCACCATCATCCATTGTCTCGTCTCAATCGCTCAGTCTAACTCACGTGTGCGCCGTGAACGTTGTGCTTATTAATACGTTTTGCTTGTGATTTTTTTTCTCGCGTATTTTAACCTTTGCAATGCCTCCCAAGCTTCCTTCATCTTCTAAGGCTGCTGGTAGTCAGCCTAAGCGGCAAAGGAGGATGTTAACCATAACAGATAAGGTGAAACTCTTAGATATGCTGAAAGAAGGAAAAAGGTTTACGGATGTCGGTCGCTAATTTGGCCTCAATGAATCTACTGTTCCCTATATAAAAAAGGACGAGGCAAAGATCAGGAAAACAGCGACTATTTCTTTTAATACCTCAGCGAAGAGGGTCGTAACATCCCGCAATAAGGCACTAGTGCAGATGGAAGCTGCTTTGGCCCTGTGGATTGCTGATTGCAAAAAGAAAATATCAGCTTAGACAGCAATATCATACAAACAAGGGCAAAGAAACTGTACGAGACATTCGCTACAAACGAACCCGTCGACGACAGTGGCAACCGTGGAGAGGAGGAGGGGAGAGAGAAGACATCGACGACCCACAACCTGGACCCTCCTGCAATTCTCCACCGAGGATACAATCATTCATTGCTAGCCAAATTTCAAAAACGCTATGGCCTAAAAAGCGTTTCAGTGCATGGCGAAGCTGCCTCTGCAGATACAGCTGCCACAGAAAATTACGTGAAGAACGACTTCAAGAAAATTATCGCTGAAGGGGAATATGCTCCTGAGCAAGTCTTCAACATGGATGAGACTGGTTTATTTTGGAAGAGAATGCCATCTCGCACTTTTCTCTTCAAGGAAGAAGCTAAAGCCCCGGGATTTAAAGCGCACAAAGATCGCGTTACCCTCATCATGTGCGGGAATGCTGCGGGCTTCATGTTAAAGCCCGGGGTTATCTACAAGTCAAAGAACCCTTGGGCTTTGAAGAATAAAAACAAGAATCTGCTGCCAGTGTATTGGATGCATAACCCTAAGGCCTGGATCACGAACAGCCTCACATCGGACTGGTTTCACCAATGCTTTATCCCTCAGGTAAAACTTTATCTTGCGGAAAATGGCCTTGAATTTAAAGTCCTTCTTTTGATGGATAATGCTGATGGCCACGCAACTAATCTCGAATATGACGGTGTTCAAGTCGAGTTCCTGCCACCGAATACGACGTCACTGATTCAGCCTATGGATCAAAGCGTTATTCGTGCTTTCAAGGCCCTCTACACACGAAATGCCCCGGCGAACCTGGTTGAATCCATGGATTAGGACAAAGAATTCTCAGTGAAGACATACTGGCGTAATTACACGATTGCCACATGCCTTCAAAATATTCAGAATGCAATCAAAGAGATGAAGTCATCCACAATCAATGCCAGCTGGAAGAAATTGTGGCCCGAAGTCATCCACGACTACAAGGGATTTGCTCCTGACGAAGTCCATAACTCGGCAGTTGCGAAAGCTGTGATGTTGGCTGCATTACTAGGAGGAGAAGGCTTTAAAGATATGACTCACGAAGATGTGAATGAACTGATTGACTGCCACTCGCAGCCTTTGAGTGATGAAGACTTGGAAGAAATGACAAAATCAGTGAGTAAAGAAGAGGAAGAAGAACTGCAGGAAACACATGAAGAAATTGAAGAACCTGGCCTTACACTCGAACGTCTGGCAGCCATATATGAACATGTGAAAGCAACTCAAAAACTCTCGCAGAAACATGATGATTCTATGGTTCATTCGGTGACCTTCTGTAATGTTCACGACGATGCCGTGATTCCTTATCAGACCATCTTCCAACAAAAGAAGAAACAGCGACAGCAACTCCCCATTACCATGTTCTTCTCCCCCAAATAGCAGCCGTAAAGATGTTTTTGGCTGCGGAATAATTTCCTCTGGGGTCAACAAACATCATTACCACCTCATTCACGGTAACTTTACCTATCACGTACATATAAATTTACGTTGCATGCTGTTATTTATAAGTAAAGTGTGGTTTTTTAACAGTGCAGGGAGGGTTTATACAGTAAATGTAAAAATAATTGTAAAATACCTATGTACATGAGTATGTCATGTTATTACCACCTCATTCACAGTAAGTTTATCTATCACTTTCATGTAAATTTACACTTGCATGCTGTTATTTATGAAGTAAAGGGTGGTTTATTAACAGTACAGGGAGGGTTTATACAGTTTATACAGTGTAAACATAAAAATAAATTAAAATATCTATGTACATATAGGGTGATCCTACTTCGCGAAAATTCCTGTCTCGCGCCGGGTCCCGGAACCGAACCTTCGCGATACTCGAAGGAACTCTGTATATATATATATATATATATATATATATATTATATATATATATATATATATATATATATATATATATATATATATATATATATATATATATATACAGTGTTCCTTCATTTATCGCGAAGGTTCGGTTCCGTGACCCGGCGCGAGACAGGAATATTGCGGAGTAGGATCAGCCTATATGTACATAGATATTTTAATTTACTTTTACGTTTACACTGTATAAACTGTATAAACCCTCCCTGTACTGTTAACAAACCACCCTTTACTTCATAAATAACAGCATGCAAGCGTAAATTTATATGACATACTCATGTACATAGGTATTTTGCAATTAATTTTACGTTTACTGTATAAATCCTCCCTGCACTTTTATAAAACCACCCTTTACTTTATAAATAAGAGCATGCAACGTAAATTTATATGTACGTGATAGGTAAACTTTCCGTGAATGAGGTGGTAATGGTTTGTAATCTCTATAGGAAATTATTCCGCAGCCAATAATAGCTTTACGGCTGTTATTCATTAAGGCCAAAATAGCGACCGACATCCGTAAACCTTTTTCCTTCTTTCAGCATATGTAAGAGTTTCACCTTTTCTGTTATTGTTAACATCTTCGTTTGCCGCTTAGGCTCACTACCAGAAGCCTTAGAAGATGAAGGATGCTTGGGAGGCATTGCAGAGGTTAAAAAAAGTAAGAAAATAAATCACAAATACAACGTATTAATAAGCACAACGTGAACGGCGCACACGTAAGTTAGACTGAATGAGTGAGGCGCTTTGTCCGAAACGCTGATAGCGGTATCGTATTTTACATGTTGCAATATTGTTAGTATTTATGTTTTTTACTATTTTTTACTGTTTTATTATTCTTAGGTTAAGAAATACGTTTTATTATCAATAAAATCATGAAAGTACTGGAAATTTAATATATATGCTAGCTCACGTAGGTGCGACCCCAATACATTGCACGCTATCGGACACTATTTCACATGATGCAATACTGTGAGTTATATATCTAAATTTATGTTTTTTGCTAATTTTTACTGTTTTATTACTCTTAGGCTAGGAAATACTTGTTTTATCAATAAAATAATGAAAATTTCAATGTGTACTATCTTACGTGGGTTAGACCCTTTTTGTTTTCCAAAACGCTGATACCGGTATCGTATTACATGGTGCAATACTGTTAGTATTTGTGTTTTTTACTATTTTTTACTGTTTTATTATTCTTAGGCTAAGAAATACGTTTTTTTACCAATAAAATCATGAAACTACTGCAAATATAAATATATATGCTAGCTCACGTAGGTGCGACCCCAATACATTGTACGCTATCGGACACTATCTCACATGATGCAATACTGTGAGTTATATATCTAAATTTATGTGTTTTACTATATTTTACTATTTTTTTTATTTCTTAGGCCGGGAAATAAATTTTTTTTTATCAATTAAATAATTAAATATGTTTTTTTCATTGAAAAAATGAAAATACTGAAAATTTTAATTTTTTTAATATTTTAATATTTTTGCATATACCTCAAAAAAAAAAATAATAAATAAATAAATTGCCCAATAAAATCGCGGTACAGTGAATTCTCGAGCCAAGAAACGCGATTCAGTGAAGGATCACTGTATATATATATAGTTTTACCACCCTTATCGCGGTAGTTCGGTTCCGGGACCTGG
Organism: Halocaridina rubra; assembly: GCA_037179515.1. NCBI lineage: Eukaryota > Metazoa > Arthropoda > Malacostraca > Decapoda > Atyidae > Halocaridina > Halocaridina rubra. Next base: position 3,783 of record JAXCGZ010003365.1, on the reverse strand, counting down.
CGTGAACCAGGAAATCCGCGGAGTAGGATCAGCCTATATGTTCATAGATATTTTAATGTATTTTTACTTTTACATTGTATAAACTATCCCTGTACTGTTAAAATAACACCCTTTACATTATAAATAACAGCAAGCATGGTAATTTTTTATGAAAGTCATAGGAAACCTTACCGTAAATGAGGTGATGATGACTTGACATACAATGGTACAGTATTTTACAATAATTTTTACGTTTACGTAAAATAGCGGCCGACATCCACAAACCTTTTTCCTTCTTTCAACATATCTAAGAGTTTCACTTTATCTACAATGGTTAACATTTTCCTTTGCTGCTTTGGCTCACTACAAGAAGCCTTAGAAGATGAAGAATGCTTGGGAGGCTTTGCAAAGGGTAAAATATGCGAGTAAGAAAATCACAAGCAAAACATATTAATAATAATAAGCACAACGTGAATGGCGCACACAAGTGAGGCGAGACAATGGAAAATGGTGGAAGCCTTTGTCCAAAACGCTGATAGCGGTATCGTATTTTACATGTTGCAATACTGTTAGTATTTATGTTTTTTACTATTTTTTACTGTTTTATTATTCTTAGGCTAAGAAATACGTTTTTTTTATCAATAAAATCATGAAACTATTGGAAATATAAATATATATGCTAGCTCACGTAGCTTCGACCCCAATACATTATACGCTATCGAACACAAGCAAAACGTTTAATAAGCACAATGTGAACGGCGCACACGTGAGTTAGACTGAACGAGTCTTTGTCCAAAACGCTGATAGCGGTATCGTATTTTACATGTTGCAATACTGTTAGTATTTATGTTTTTTACTATTCTTTGCTGTTTTATTATTCTTAGGCTAATAAATACTTTTTTTATCAATAAAATAATGAAACTACTGGAAATATAAATATATATGCTAGCTCACGTAGCTGCGACCCCAATACATTGTACGCTATCGAACACTTTCGCATGATGCAATACTGTGAGTTATACTGTATGTACGTATATCATTCAGTTATTAGTACAATGTATATTAATTTAAAATTCATTTACTTATTTGATGATTGTACAAAATCTATTGTATTTATTCATTGTAATTTGGACCAAATATTCCTTTTGTAAAGATTATGCTGTACTTTTCAAAAGAGGTGGTCAATAAACGTATCTATCTATCTATCTAAATTTATGTTTTTTACTATTTTTTACTTTTATTATTCGTAGGCTGGGAAATAATTTTTTTTATCAATTAGATAATGAAATATGTTTTTTTCAATAAAAATAAATGAAAATACTGAGAATATTTTTTTTTATATTTTAATATATTGGCATATACCCATGAAATAAAATAATAATTTATCCAAAAAAAAACCACGATACAGTGAGAACGCGAACCAAGAAACGCGAATAACCGGGGGAACACTGTATATATATATATATATATATATATAAATATATATATATATATATATATATATATATATATATATATATATATATATATATATATATATATATATATATATATACAGTAATCCCTCGCTATATCGCGGTTCGCCTATCGCGGATTCACTGTATCGCGTTTTTTTTGGTGAGTTTTTTTTTCTAGGTATATGCGAAAATATTAAAATTTTAGAAATAAAAGTTTCAGTATTTTCATTATTTTATTGAAAACAAAAATTTTCATTATTCTATTGATATAAAAATGTATTTCCTAACCTAAGAATAATAAAACAGTAAGAAATAGTAAATAAACATAAATTTTAACATGTAACTCTGCACCATAGAAAGTATGATATCGGTATCAGCGTTTCGGAAAACCCAAAGGGTCACACCTACGTGAGCTAGCAAATATTAAAATTTCCAGTAGCTTCATTATTTTATTGATATAAAATATGTATTTCTTAGCCTAAGAATAATAAAACAGTAAAAAACATAAATAATCACTGTATTACACCATGTAAAATAAGTTACCGTTATCAGCGTTTCCGAAAACGAAAAGGGTCGCACCTATGTGAGCTAGTACATATTGAAATTTTCATTATTTTATTGATAAAATAAGTATTTCCTAGCCTAAGAGTAATAAAACAGTAAAAAATTGTAAAAAACAAATTTAAACATATACACTCACAATATTGCACCATGTGAAATAGTGTACGATAGTGTACACTGTACACTGTATTGGTGTCTTGGAAAATGCAAAGTCTTGCACCTACGTGAAATAGTTCATGGAATGCTATTGGCTGAAAGGGTGGGAGTTGACGGATCATCTTCCATTGTCTCGCCTCACTCGTTCAGTCTAACTGACATGTGCGCAGTTCATGTTATGCTTATTAATATGTTATAACAGTCTCCTATGCCTCAAAAGGCCCCTCTTTAATTTCAAGCGGCTCTTGCAGATCTTCTTTAACGTGTGATTTACAAGAGATTTCCTCTACTGGGGGAGCATCAGTATCATTTCCTTTGCCTTAACAGACTCCAAGTTCAAGCAGCTTCTGCAGATCTTTAACGTGTAATTTACAGGATTTCCTTTACTGGGGGAGCATCAGTATCGTTTCCCTTGCCTCAACAGACTCCTCCTTAATTCAAGCAGCGTCTGCATATCTTCTTTAACGTGTGATCTAAGAGATTTCCTCTACCGGGGGAGCACTAATGTAATTTTCAGTTTTCAATGCCATCCACCTCCATCATAGAAGGAGAAGGAACACAATTGGTTTCTGAAGACTGACCTGAATTGAGACCAGTTTGTATAAAGTACAAAGTACTATTTTATTTCAAAACATCACTGATAGTATACTTGGCCTCTCCACTTCAATATTTCTCATAATGATCAAGAGTTTTCCTACATACTGTATATTCAATTCACTTCGTAACTGAGCCACGAGGAAATCGAAGAAGCTGGCCTTACACTCAAGCGTCTGGCACCCCTGTATGAACACGTGACATCACTCCAACAACTCTCACAAAAACATGATGATAATATAGTTCGTTCGGTGACCTTCTGCTACCTTCTAGACGATGCCATGTCATTACCACCTCCTTCATGGTAAGTTTACCTATCACTTTCATATACAAAAAATGTAAATTTATGCTTGCACACTGTTATTAATAAAGTAAAGGGTAGTTTGTTAACAGTACAGGGAGGGTTTATACAGTAAACGTAAAAATAAATGTAAAATACCTATTTATATATAGGGCGATCCTACTTCGCAGAAATTCACCTATTGCGGTTGGTCCCGGAACCTAACCCCCGCGATAAACAAGGGATCACTGTATATATATATATATATATATATATATATATATTATATATATATATATATATATATATATATATATATATATATATATATATATATATATATATATATATATATATATATATACCTTACCTTACCGCAGTGCCGTATCTGCTCGGACGTGGGCCACCATGGATTGCCATACTTCCCTATCTTTCATTCTTCTCCGTATCTGAGCATCCGTCCAATTCCCACCGATCGCCTCTTTTAATCCTTCTAAGAATATGTTTCTGGGTCTTCCTCTTCCACTCTTTCCCGTCATTCTTCCAGTCATGCAGGTGATCTTGAGGCCTTCCTTCCTTTCTATATGTCTTGTGAATCTTAATTGTCTTTTTTATATGTTAGTCATATATATATATTATATATATATATATATATATATATATATATATATATATATATATATATATATATATATATATATATATATATATTATATATATATATATATATATATATATATATATATATATATATAT
>JAXCGZ010003364.1:10000-15004 GCA_037179515.1 Halocaridina rubra | reverse complement strand
CTGCTATACATAGGAATGAACGCATTCTAACTGAATGCCACTATGTTCATATTACAGATTCCCCAACCTCACTCGTGGCTTCATTTTAGCATTTAATTCAATTCCCAATCTCATTCGGGCCATGAAATTATCAAATAAGCACATTACATATGTGAAAACATGAATCATTTTTTACCCCGACTGGGACTCGAACCTAGGATTTATGATTACTAAGTCAAGGCGCTACCACTACACCACAGAAGGTTAAAAGGAACCCAACCTTATAGCTTATATCTGCTATACATAGGAATGAACGCATTCTAACTGAATGCCACTATGTTCATATTACAGATTCCCCCACCTCACTCGTGGCTTCAATTTTGCAATTAATTCAATTCCCAATCTCATTCGGGACATGAAATTATCAAATAAGCACATTACATATGTGAAAACATGAATCATTTTTTACCCCGACCGGGACTCGAACCTAGGACTTATGATTACTAAGTCAAGGCACTACCACTACACCACAGAAGGTTAAAAGGAACCGAACCTTATAGCTTATATCTGCTATACATAGGAATGAACGCATTCTAACTGAATGCTACTATGTTCATATTACAGATTCCCCAACCTCACTCGTGGCTTCATTTTAGCATTTAATTCAATTCCCAATCTCATTCGGGCCATGAAATTATCAAATAAGCACATTACATATGTGAAAACATGAATCATTTTTTACCCCGACCGGGACTCGAACCTAGGACTTATGATTACTAAGTCAAGGCGCTACCACTACACCACAGAAGGTTAAAAGGAACCCAACCTTATAGACTATATCTGCTATACATAGGAATGAACGCATTCTAACTGAATGCCACTATGTTCATATGACAGATTCCCCAACTTCACTCGTGGCTTCATTTTAGCATTTAATTCAATTCCCAATCTCATTCGGGCCATGAAATTATCAAATAAGCACATTACATATGTGAAAACATGAATCATTTTTTACCCCGACCGGGACTCGAACCTAGGACTTATGATTACTAAGTCAAGGTGCTACCACTACAACACAGAAGGTTAAAAGGAGCCCAACCTTATAGATTATATCTGCTATACATAGGAATGAACGCATTCTAACTGAATGCCACTATGTTCATATTACAGATTCCCCAACCTCACTCGTGGCTTCATTTTAGCATTTAATTCAATTCCCAATCTCATTCGGGCCATGAAATTATCAAATAAGCACATTACATATGTGAAAACATGAATCATTTTTTACCCCGACCGGGACTCGAACCTAGGACTTATGATTACTAAGTCAAGGCGCTACCACTACACCACAGAAGGTTAAAAGGAACCCAACCTTATAGCTTACATCTGCTATACATAGTAATGAACGCATTGTAACTGAATGCCACTATGTTCATATTACAGATTCCCCAACCTCACTCGTGGCTTCATTTTAGCATTTAATTCAATTCCCAATCTCATTCGGGCCATGAAATTATCAAATAAGCACATTACATATGTGAAAACATGAATCATGTTTTCACATATGTAATGTGCTTATTTGATAATTTCATATATATATTTATATATATATATATATATATATATATATATATATATATATATATATATATATATATATATATATATATATATATATATATATATATATATATATATATATATATATATATATATATATATATATATATATATATATATATATATATATATAAATATATATATATATATATATATATATATATATATATATATATATATATATATATATATATATATATATATATATATATAAATATATATATATATATATATATATATATATATATATATATATATATATATATATATATATATATATATATATATATATATATATATATATATATATATATATATATATATATATATATATATATATATATATATATATATATATATATATAATATATGTATATATATATATATATATATATATATATATATATATATATATATATATATATATATATATATATATATATATATATATATATATATATATATATATATATATATATATATATATATATATATATATATATATATATATATATATATAATATATATATATATATATATATATATATATATATATATATATATATATATATATATATATATATATATATATATATATATATATATATATATATATATATATATATATATATATATATATATATATATATATATATATATATATATATATATATATATATATATATATATATATATATGTATATATATATATATGATATATGTTATATATATATATATATATATATATATATATATATATATATATATATATATATATATATATATATATATATATATATATATATATATATATATATATATATATATATATATATATATATATATATATATATATATATATATATATATATATATATATATATATATATATATATATATATATATATATATATATATATATATATATATATATATATATATATATATATATATATATATATATATATATATATATATATATATATATATATATATATATAAATGAATCATTTTTTACCCCGACCGGCACTCGACCCTAGGACTTATAATTACTAAGTCAAGGTGCTACCAACTACACACCACAAAAGATTAAAAGGAGTCCAACTTTATAGCTTATATCTCCTATACATATTAATGAACACATTCTATATGAATGCCAACTATTTTAATATTACAGATTCTCCAACCTCACTCGAGGCTTCATTTTCGCACTTAATTCAATTCCCAATCTCATTCGGGATACACAATAACCAAATAAAAACCTTACATATGTGAAAACATGAATCAGTTTTTTACCCCGACCGGGAGTCGAACATAGGACTTATAATTACTATGTCAAGACGCTACCAACTACACACCACAAAAGGTTAAAAGGAATCCAACCTAATAGCTTATATCTGCTATACTTATTAAAGAACACGCTCTATCTGAAAGCCACTATGCTCATATTACAGATTCTCCAACCTCACTCGTTTTCTTCATAGTAATTATAAGTCCTAGGTTCGAGTCCCGGTCGAGTTAAATATGATTCATGTTTTCACATATGCAATGTGCTCATTTGGTTATTGCGTTGCCCGAATGAGATTGGCAATTGAATTAAATGTGGAAATGAAGCCACGTGTGAGGTTGGGGAGTCTGTAATATGACCATAGTGGCATTAAGATAGAATGCGTTCATTCCTAAGTATAGCAGATATAAGCTATAAGGATGGATTCCTTTTAACCTTCTGTGGTGTGTAGTCGGTAGCGCCTTGACTTAGTTATAATAAGTCCTAGGATCTAGTCCCGGTCGGCGCAAGAATTTATTAATGGATTCACATATGTAATGTGCTTATTTGGTTATTGTGTAGCCCGAATGAGATTGGAAATTGAATTAAATGCTAAAGTGAAGCCACGTGTAAGGTTGGGAAATCTGTAATATGAACATACTGGCATTCAGATAGAATGGGTTCATTCCTAAGTATAGCAGATATAAGCTATAAGGTTGGATTCCGTTTAATCTTCTCTGGTGTGTTGGTAGCGCCTTGACTTAGTAATTATAAGTCATAGGTTCATATCCCGGTCGGGGTAAAAAATTATGCATGTTTTCACATATGTAATGCGCTTATTTGGTTATTATGTAGCCGATTGAGATTGGGAGTTCAATTAAATACGGAAATAAAGCCACAAGTGAGGTTGGGGATCTGTATTAAGAACATAGTGGCATTCAGATAGAATGCGTTCATTCCTAAGTATAGCAGATATAAGCTATAAGGTTGGATTCCTTTTAACCTTCTGTGGTGAGTAGTTGGTAGCGTCTTGACTTAGTAATTATAAGTCCTAGGTTCGAGTCTCGGTCGGGGTAAAAAATTATTCATGTTTTAACATATGTAATGTGCTTATTTGGATATATATATATATATATATATATATATATATATATATATATATATATATATATATATATATATATATATATATATATATATATATATATATATATATATATATATATATATATATATATATATATATATATATATATATATATATATATATATATATATATATATATATATATATATATATATATATATATATATATATATATATTTTATATATATATATATATATATACATATATATATATATATATATATATATATATATATATATATATATATATATATATATATATATATATATATATTTATATATATATATATATATATATATATATATATATATATATATATATATATGAATCATTTTTTACCCCGACCGGGACTCGAACCTAGGACTTATGATTACTAAGTCAAGGCGCTACCACTACACCACAGAAGGTTAAAAGGAACCCAACCTTATAGCTTATATCTGCTATACATAGGAATGAACGCATTCTAACTGAATGCCACTATGTTCATATTACAGATTCCCCAACCTCACTCGTGGCTTCATTTTAGCATTTAATTCGATTCCCAATCTCATTTGGGCCATGAAATAACCAAATAGCACATTACATATGTGAAAACATGAATCATTTTTTACCCCGACCGGGACTCGAACCTAGGACTTATGATTACTAAGTCAAGGCGCTACCACTACACCACAGAAGGTTAAAAGGAACCCAACCTTATAGCTTATATCTGCTATACATAGGAATGAACGCATTCTAACTGAATGCCACTATGTTCATATTACAGATTCCCCAACCTCACTCGTGGCTTCATTTTAGCATTTAATTCGATTCCCAATCTCATTTGGGCCATGAAATAACCAAATAGCACATTACATATGTGAAAACATGAATCATTTTTTACCCCGACCGGGACTCGAACCTAGGACTTATTATTACTAAGTCAAGGCGCTACCACTACACCACAGAAGGTTAAAAGGAACCCAACCTTATAGCTTATATCTGCTATAC
>JAXCGZ010003364.1:0-2500 GCA_037179515.1 Halocaridina rubra | reverse complement strand
GTTGTAAGAGAGGTGAATGAGCGAGTGCGTGGTCGAGGTTTGAGAATGGTATGTGGGGATGATAACGAGTGGGAGCTGAAGCAGTTGCTGTTTGCAGATGATACTGTGGTGGTGGCAGATTCAGAGGAAAAGCTCTGTCAGTTAGTGTCGGAATTTGGAATGATATGTGAGAGAAGGAAGTTGCGAGTGAATGTGTGAAAGAGTAAGGTTATGAGGTGTACAAGAAATGAGGATGGTGCTGGATTGAATGTTATGTTGAATGGAGAAACACTTGAAGAAGTTAAGCAGCTTAAGTATTTAGGCTCGGTTATAGCTGCAAATGGTGGAGTGGAAGCAGATGTGTGTCACAGAGTGCATGAAGGATGTAAAGTGTTGGGTGCATTGAAAGGAGTGATGAAGAATAGAGGGTTGGAAATGAATGTTAAGAAAGTTTTGTATGAGAAAGTGGTTGTGCCAACTGTGATGTATGGATCAGAGTTATGGGGTATGAAAGTAAGTGAGAGACGGAAACTAAATGTGTTTGAGATGAAATGCCTGAGGAGTATGATTGGTGTATCTCGATTGGATAAGGTTAGAAATGAAGTGGTGATAGCAAGAATGGGTGTGAGGAGAGAAATTGCAACCAGAGTAGATATGAATGTTCTGAGATGGTTTGGCCATTTGGAAAGGATGGATGATGAAAAGCTGCTGAAAAAGGTGATGAATGCGAGAGTTGATCGGAGAAATGCTAGAGGGAGCCCTAGGTTTGGATGGATGGATGGAGTAAGGAGAGCCCTGAATCATAGGAGGATGGATGTGAGGGAAGCAAGCGAGCGTGCTAGGAATAGGAATGAGTGGCGAGCGATTGTGACGAAGCTCTGATGGGCATCTGCTGTTACCACTGGGCTGCATCTTACAGAGGTAGGCCCTGTGGTAGAGGCAGTAGGAGGAGTTGGCAGTTGTGAAGCGACACAGGTTGTGGAAGAGCCGGGAGGATGGGCTGTGGCACTCCAGCAGTGCCATTTGAACGGTCGCTAGCTCCCTCGTCATTGCCCAAAAAGTAAAGTAATCCCCTTATTGTTTTCCTTTCTTGATGTCGGCTACCCCCCAATTAAAGGGGGAAACAGCCAAGGTAGATAGATAGATAGATAGTCTCTGCTCAATACATCATCGCAGGTCTCACAACTGTCTTGTGCACTGTACCCCTCAACCTAATCCCTATTCTCCGGTAGCACAGCACCCATGACACTTTCTTCCAGTTCTTCCATCCCGCTTGTATTCTGTGGGTTATTTCTGATTCTAGGTTACCATCCTCTGATACTGCTGATCCCAAATACTTGAAGTTTTCAACTCTTTTCAACACCTCCCCCCTGCAAATTGACCTCCCTAGCCTCATCATCTCTCAACTTCAAGTACTCTGTCTTCTTCCTGCTGATTTTCAGTCTTCTATCCTCCATCACTCTTCTCCACACCTCAAGCTTCTCCTCCACTACCTCTCGTCTGTTACTACACAGTACAATGTCATCTGCAATGAACATACACCATGGAGACTGATCTCTAATACCCTGGGTTACTACATCCAAGACCAGATCAAATAGATATGGACTCAAAGCAGACCCTTGATGAAGACAAGCACTTACTGAGAGACTTTTATTCAAGCCCACATTGCTCTTAACGTTTGCCTCTGCCCTCTAATACATATCTTGGATGATTCTTACATATTTCTAGGGCACACTCATTTTTCAAGTACACCTCCACACCTCTTGCCGTGGTACTCGATCATATGCCTTTTCCAGGTCAATAAAGACCATATGCAGTCCTTTCTGTTTCTCCCAATGCTTTTCCATCATTTGTCTGAAGGCAAATATGGCATCCACTGTCCCTCTTCCCGGCATGAAGCCAAACTGTTCATCCCAATTGTCGTTCCCTCTCTGAGTCTCCACTCTATGATCTTCTCTCATATCTTCATAGTATGATTTAACAACTTTATACCTCTATAGCTTCCACACTCCTGAATGTCCCCCTTCCCTTTATAGATTGGGATGATTAGGCTTCCTCTCCACTCCTCTGGCATCTTTTCCTGACTATAGATCTTTTGCATTAAGTCCCACAAGATATCTATGCCTTCCTCTCCAAGACTTTTCCATACCTCCACTGGCATCTTATCAAGTCCTGCTGCCTTTCCATTTTTCATTTTCCTTACTGCCCGCTCTACCTCTCTTCTAGCCACTGTTGTTGTAACTGCTTCATTTGGAAGTCTATCTTCAAATACTGCTCTTGAGTTCTCTTCATTTAGTAATCCTTCAAAATAAGTTTCCCATCTGCTTTTTATTTCATCCTCTTCTGCTAAAACTACTCCATGGTTATCCTTTATTTGTCTTACTTAGATCAAGTCTTTGGTTGCAGCATCTCGAGCCATAGCAATTCGCCATATTTTCTTCTCTCCTTCTGTTGTTTCCAGCTCTTCATAGACTTCATTCAATTTTTCTGCCTTTGCTTTTGTTACTGCTCTTCTTGCCTC
>JAXCGZ010003363.1:10000-15043 GCA_037179515.1 Halocaridina rubra | reverse complement strand
GTATATGTATATATATATAAATATATATATATATATATATATATATATATATATATATATATATATATATATATATATATATATATATATATATATATATATATATATATATATATATATATATATATATAAATATATATATATATATATATATATATATATATATATATATATATATATATATATATATATATATATATATATATATATATATATATATAATATATATATATATATATATATATATATATATATATATATATATATATATATATATATATATATATATATATATATATATATATATATACATATATATACATATATATATATATATATATATATATATATATATATATATATATATATATATATATATATATATATATATATATATATATATATATATATATATATATAAATATATATATATATATATATGCATATATATATACATATATATATATATATATATATATATATATATATATATATATATATATATATATATATATATATATATATATATATATATATATATAAATATATATATATATATATATATATATATATATATATATATATATATATATATATATATATATATATATATATATATATACATATATATATATATATATATATATATATATATATATATATATATATATATATATATATATACATATATACATATATATATATATATATATATATATATATATATATATATATATATATATATATGTATATATATATTTATATATATGTATATATAATATGGCTTTCGAATGCCATGGATATTCATCGTCAGATATTTCCTTTCTTTATTATACTTCGCTATATTTCTTGGACAAGCACCAAAGAATAGCAAGACTTTAAAAAACAGTGGTTGTTGAAGGCTCACTTTTGGGAAATTATATTCAGGAACTCTTGAAGGAGCTCTTCCAAACTATCGACTATTTCTATGAGAGTTCCTTTCATTAGTGCTTTTTAACTGCTTGATGCAGAAGGCTCGTGCCTCCGAAAGCTTTCATTCCAAATCTTCAAAGATTTTACCAAAAATATAATTTCTGGCTAATAGACCAGCTTCATCAATGAGAGAAGCTATCTCTATGCACTTTGTTTCAACGTGGTTATTTGAAGCATTGTGTCTTGCATACACACACACACACACACACACACACACACACACACACATTCGCCCACACACACACACACACACACACACACACATATATATAGATATATATATATATATATATATATATATATATATATATATATATATATATATATATATATATATATATATATATATATATACATATATATATATATATATATATATATATATATATATATATATATATATATATATATATATATATATATATATATATATATATATATATATATATATATATATATATATATATATATATATATATATATATATATATATATATATATATATATATATATATATATATATATATATATATATATATATATATATATATATATATATATATATATATATATATATATTATATATATATATATATATATATATATATATATATATATATATATATATATATATATATATATATATATATATATATATGTATATATATATATATATATATATATATATATATATATATATATATATATATATATATATATATATATATATATATATATATATATAAACTGTAAAGGTCTTATCCGTCCCTGCTTAGAATACTGCTCACACATCTGGGGTGCTTATTCTTATACTTATCTCCTTGATAGGGTTGAATCTAAGGCAGTCAGACTTATTAATGGTCCATCTTTTACTTCTAATCTGGATTCTCTCTCTCTTCGCCGTAAGGTATCTTCCCTTTCTCTCTTTTCTAGTTACTACTTCCAACTCTGCTCTGATGAGTTGGCGATTTGCATCCCTCCCCCACTGCTGAGTTCGCGTAACACTCGCCAAGCGGCCTCATCTCACAAGTACTATGTGGAGATTTGAAGCTCGCGGGTTGGTCGGTGCAGCGACTGCTTCTTCCCATCTACCTCCAGATTCTGGAACTCTCCTACTCCTGGCTTTCCTAATTTTTATGACCTATCATCCTTCAAAAAGCGGATCTATCGTCATCTCAGGGCCTAGTCCTCCATATCTCTGGGTCGGGTCTTCTGTACTTTGACGGTTTTTTTCTGTCTGTCGCTTTCCTTTGTGTGACATAACCTCATTTAAGCGTTGTCCTTAACCTTTTGCTTTTCCTTCGTCTCGGCGTTTTCTCGGGCCCAGGCCTTTATTGATGAGGGTAGTTTTTGCCTGTCCCAGTGTCACGCTAAAAACATATATAAATAAATAAATAAGTAAATAAAGAAATAAAGAAATAAATAAAAAAAAGATATATATATATATATATATATATATATATATATATATATATATATATATATATATATATATATATATGTATATATATATATATATATATATATATATATATATATATATATATATATATATATATATATATATATATATATATATATATATATATATATATATATATTTATATATATATATATATATATATATATATATATATATATATATATATATATATATATATATATATATATATATATATATATATACATATGCATACATGCATATATATATATATATATATATATATATATATATATATATATATATATATATATATATATATATATATATATATATATATATATATATATATATATATATATATATATATATATATATATATATATACATGTATGTATATATATATATATATACATACATGTATATATATATATATATATATATATATATATATATATATATATATATATATAATATATATATATATATGCATGTATGTATATGTATATATATATATATATATATATATATATATATATATATATATATATATATATATATATATATATATATATATATATATATATATATATATATATATATATATTTATATATATATATATATATATATATATATATATATATATATATATATATTTATATATATATATATATATATATATATATATATATATATATATATATATATATATATATATATATATATATATATATATATATATATATGTATATATATATATTTATATATATATATATATATATATATATATATATATATATATATATATATATATATATATATATATATATATTCTTAGTAATATATATATATATATATATATATATATATATATATATATATATATATATATATATATATATATATATATATATATATTCTTAGTAAAATTTACACGTAAACTATTCTATTGACATGCAACGGAAATAGAAAATTCTTTAACAAATAGTAAGACTCTCTTAGAGTCAGTCTGAATATGTATGCTGTTCAATAGAAATATAAAGAGGGACGGAGCTTCATTTATTTCAATGTATTTAAATGCGATGCCTTTGACTACGAGGAGAAATGCACTTTTTTTTTTTTTTTGCTCTTACTATGTTCAATCGATCTGGGAAAGGACTGTATTTTTTTTTTTTTTAGTGGGAGGGGTTTTTCAGTATTCTTTTTGAAAAGTTTTATATATTATATATCGAAGGTTACCTTAATTAATCTAGCATTTCCCTCTCCTGCGTATTTATCAAGCGAATATAATATGGATCACAATACAATTATAGTTTGTTATTAGATCCCAAACCATAGTGTGTGTGTGTGTGTGTGCGTGTGTGTGTGTGTATGTGTGTGTGTATGTGTCTGTCTGTGTGTGTGTGTGTATGTGTGTGTGTGTGTGTGTATGTGTATGTGTGCGTGAGAGAGAGAGAGAGAGAGAGAGAGAGAGAGAGAGAGAGAGAGAGAGAGAGAGAGAGAGAGAGAGAGAGAGAGTCATAAATAATATATATATATATATATATATATATATATATATATATATATATATATATATATATATATATATATATATATATATATGATTCTATTTCACGAGAAACACTTGAATTTTCTGAATATGTAAATGGCTACCTAAGGATATTGAAAGAAATTTTGAGATTCTTAGCACTTTCAAGTTTATTGCTTATCTTCAGAGGAATCTGAGTTGTACAAACGAATGAGGTGATATATATATATATATATATATATATATATATATATATATATATATATATATATATATATATATATATATATATATATATATATATATACAGAATACAGGAGATAAAAGGAAATTAGCAACCCATCATCGAAAGTTGAGTATAAGAGCAACACTGCAATATGCTATATTAGTTTACTGGGGTTCAAATACCGAGTAAATACGGTACAGTCAATGGTAAAAGGAAATGGGATCATATTACTTTTCTGAGAATAATAATAATAATAATAATAATAATAATAATAATAATAATAATAATAATAATAATAATAATAATAATAATAATAATAATAATAATAATAATAATAATAATAATAATAATAATAATAATAATAATAATAATAATAATAATTATAAGGAAATTAATAGTAATAATTATTAACAATAATAGTAGCACTAGTAATAATAATAGTAATAATAATATTGATAGTAATAATGTTAATAATAATAAATATAATAACTATAGAAGTAATACTAACCAATAAATAAAAGTAACAACAGTATAACAATAAGAAAAACAGTAATCATGAAAAACCTGAAAAAACAAAACGATTATATTAGAAATACTAGCAATAATATTATTATAAATATATTCATTATGCAATGACAAAAAATAAAGAAATAATAGAAATACTAAAAGAAAGGAATTTAATAATTTTGTTCACTCTATTAAATTCACGTTATAAAATTAAAATAATAATAGCTTGCCATTTTTTAGACATTCTATTACATAGACAACCTTTTTCATTGAGGTTTGATATATTTAGAAACCCCACAAATAATCTATCGTATGTACATTTTTATTCTAGTCATGATCTCAAAATAAAGAAATCTATCTTTTCT
>JAXCGZ010003363.1:0-5000 GCA_037179515.1 Halocaridina rubra | reverse complement strand
ATTATGCTAAATATATCACGCTATTGTCATTCACTCCTATAACGAACTCCTACTTTTACATTCTTAGCAGAAAATAACATTATTATACATTAGTTTTTAAATAGAGTGCTTAAGTAAACTTAAGCAGAGGTATCAGATTCTTTACCAAAAAAAAAAAACATAAATAAGAAATAAAAGCAAAGAAAATTTGCACCCTTTTTGTAAAAAGATTCCATAATCTCACTTTTCTCTTCAACTTCAAGAGGACACGTGAAGAGCTGATGTAAGAGGCTTCATTATAAGAAATAATAACAAAGGAGATCCTGGAAAACTGCGCAAATGAGAACAGATACTTTTGTAAAATTTCAAAGAGTAATGAACACTCACCTGCAAGATTTGCTCAGAGAGAATAAGCAGAGAAAAGTCATTCAAAAGATTTTTTTCTCTCTAAACAAAAAGCGAGTGTGTTTATACCTAAAGAGGATACAATAAATATTCATTTTATTTTTTCAAGAGCAAACACTGATCCATTTCTTGAAAGAGATTGAGTATCGTAATGGAAAAAGTCTGATTTATAATAGACATAAAACTATAATCATTTTTTCTTTAGAACAGACACTGATGTATTTCTTTAAATAGACTTAGAAGTATAGCGGAAAAACTCTGATTTATTTGAGAAATTAAACTCTGAAGTGAATAAGAGTATGAGAAAAAAAGTGTAACTCTACAATATACCAATTGTCTGACTGACGGATGACAAGTTCCCCAAGCGATATAGTTGGGGAGGAAGAAGGGGTCCACGTGCACCCAGTGGATTTTTTGTTGGCACCTGTTTTTTTCAGTTCTTTGAAGTGTCTGTTTTAAGAGTTTGACAGGTAACAGGTTCAAATAATGTCCCACGGGGCTCGTTTTTACCCTTTATTTCAAATAATTGGTACGTGGACGCGAACTCTAGAAACATTAGAAAGTTGCGTAACTTTTGAACTAAGCAACTTCCAGGGACAAATGAACACATTTTCCCAGACAATTTTGACCCAAAAATCCATTGAAATAGATATTTCTAAGTTTTAATCACATCTTGACTCGATATCAGGAGAAAAAAAGCGAAAAAAGTCGTAGTCAATATGGCATTAGTTAATCACATTTTACCTTTTTTCTTTCAGATATGTGTTTGCTGGTGAAAAGTATGGTCTAATGGATGTTGAAGTGAAGTACGAGGATGTTTAGACTAGCATTTAAAATATTAAGGTCCATAATTAAATCATACAGTGATTAACCATGGGAATCAGAAAACGTTGCGACACTGCCGAAACCCTTCAAAGGAGTAACCATCGACATCATGTATTTTGCATGACCCATCTCTCTCTCAGCATGGTAATCTTACAGACTTTAGCTCTTGCAAGGGGGTTCCAGATGATAAGCTCTCATACATTCATGATATTCGTGATTTGAGACTCAGTGAACCAGTAACTTCACCCTACCGTATGAATAACATTTGTGACCAGATACCATTAATGTTGGAGGGATTGCCTTTGGAAACAACTGGTTATCATCACAATTTTTACAAAAACTTTTGCAATGAACTGAGGTCGCTTAAAAAAAATCGAAAGCTTCTGGTTCCGGTGAATCATTATCATCACAGATAAAGGATTCCCTACGACAGCACAGATCTCAGTCAGACCGGTCTGATGGGACTCGGTGTTCCTTCCTGTTTCCTAATCAGTGTATTTTTTTTTTAAAGATAGAGATCAAGGTCAGGGGAAAGACTGAAAGTCCTGTGAAGTTTCAGAGTTGGAAGCACAAAGAACCAGCCTGAAAAATCACTGCGCCCAGGGCACAAGAAATGAATCAGGAGACTCTTTACTGCAAAGTAGAGGGTAATGACTTGTATGCAATGCAATGGAAACGAGGTACCACCCATCATGCAGAAACACATTCAACACCGAGTACCAGAATCATGTGCGTGGGAAGGAGAGGTCAGAGAAGTCAGACAGCATTGACAACCGTCAGGCCCAGAAGATAGCAACACATCAGAGAGCCTATGAGAGCGTGAAGAATTATGTTCTTAGGAATGTGATTGAATGCAAAGAGGTCGTCCAACTGACATTCCTCCGTAACTTATATATTGAAAAGCTTGATAAATGTGGTTTTCCCAATCCAGACTACCGCAATGAGAAATTGATAAACCACTTTCAAGGAGACAAAGACATCTCGCAAGCAATTGCCTTCTCCAAGGTACCGCTCCGTGGTTGTGTGGAGCTATACCTCATCTACAGTTCAAGTATTACATTAGCTGAAGCAATATCATGTGCCTACAAGCTTGGTACAACAAACCAGCTCCAAGATGCAGCCCTCACACTCCGTTCCCTCATTTTAAAAGCATTCAAAGCATCAAAGGAACCGTCTTGGCCCCCAACTGCACATGAGCTAAATGCTTTGAAGGTGGAAGAGCTACTCCCAGATGATCTTGTAAAATTTATGAGCATGGTGCTGACAGGAATACCCGAGGTTGATGGAGAGAAGTGTGGAAAGACTCACAGGCTGGTCTACTCAATCACACATGATGTATGTCGAGCTGCAACCAACGGCCAGTGGAAACTCCCAAAACACATCCTCCTCTGTGCCACTCTCCAGCACCTCTATCGAAGCAAAATGGTGGATAATCAGCTAACATTATTTTTTTTTCTTCTTGATTAGCTTTGCACAGGTGTCGGCAGTACTCTCACTCCTAACTCCAATATGCATCAGAGTGGATATTGCAGATATTCTTTTAGTCTGTTAATATTCTAGAACTATACTTAACTATATGAGAAAGCTAAAAACAATGTACTGAGTAATATGATCATTGCAAAACTGATTTTGTTTAGATACTAAAAATATTGTATAATTATTTTTTTTATAATATAATCACTCTCTGTGCAGCTCAAAACCATCCTTGCCCGACTCGGTCACTCAGAAACCTACAACTTTAGTCTGGAGCTTGAGAGAGCACCAACCAAGGCTCTCGACGAGACGTCCACCTACCTGACCCCTCAAATCATCACTGGTAGAGGGCAATGCTGTGTTCCATTGCGAGTGGGATAACCATTAACAATAATCACAAAGCAATGTCCATGGCTTCAAACATTGTGAATAGTGCTGGAGGGATAATGATTCAAGAGGTGAGAGAGGGGCATCAGAGCACCAATGTGAGGACCCTTCATTTCTATGAAAGGTCATCCAAAATGAGAAGCCTCAAGATTACCCCTCCAGAGACAATACCAGAACTAGCATTCAGAAGAATTGGTCCTAAATTTCCCCAGAATGCTAGGTTTATTCCATCTGCTGAAAACCAAATGATATACGATGCTACACTGTTGGAGTACTACATCTATCTTCTATGCAGACTTTTAAGCAGTGTGGGTAAGCAACAGGTGCCTGGATTTGGTGGCTTTATGTCAAGCACAGGGAAAGTATACCTCCAAGAAAATCTACAATTGACAATAACACCCTGATCAAACAACCTATTACAGAAAATGCAGTGGTATATGAGCTGCTCAAGAGGTCAGAGGCAGCAACACAGGAGGTTGGGCAACCATACACTATCAACACCTTTGACTTGGGGGTGGTAATGAAGGCATGTCCTATTGTATGGAAATACGAATAGGAGATCAGTAAACACATCAACATCCCTGGCAAGTTCCACACAGTCATGAACTATATAGGCATGCTCACTGGTCACAAGTGTACAGACTGCTACAAGCCAGACAGACTCTATCAAAGCCCAGGAGAGGCTCAGGCCTGGCTTTTCAGATCAATACATAATCGATGGTCCTCATATCCGCAAGCCACGTGACTTTAGGGCCTTCCTTGGCAATGAGATGAACAAGAATCAGCTTTGCAACTTACTTCTCAAGGTTTGAACTAGTGATCAGGCTGCAACATGGCTCAAGAAGTGCAAGAAAGCAGTTCCATGCGTTGAGGGGAAAGCCTATCACCTCAATAACAAAGTAATTTAGAAGGAACTGGTGCCACTACTCTTTCCTATATTCATTACTAATTTAATGCATTATGTTGGTAATATAATAATTTATATATGTTCTTCTCTGCTTGCTCCAGGTCCATTTCTCTGAGATCCATAAACTATACTCAGACCAGGAGGAGACGGATAGCCGTGTCATCTTATATCTTCACCAGGCTGTCACGTGGGGGTACAAGTCCAGCATGGTGAGGACTCCTGACACGGACATTCTGATGATCCTCCTCTACCATGCCAAGAAGATCAACCTCCCTATATATATCAATCATGGCACTGGGGTGCATCGTAAACTGATAAATGTATCTGAACTGGCTGAGTTACTGGGCCCAGATTACTGCAGCACCCTGCTGGGATACTATGTTTGTTTGTTTTTTTATCTGGGGAAGACTGCATAAGTGCATTCAAAGGCCAGCGCAAGGTGAATCCGATGAAGAAAATGCAGAAGAACCCTAAGTATCAAAATACTTTTTGCAAACTTGGCACATCATGGTTGGTGCCTGATGAGCTGCAGCAGGAGATGGAGGCATTCACCTGTCTCATGTATGGCTATTCTCAAATAAAGTCAGTTGATGCCATGCGTGCCAAGATGCTGCGAAAAATGGTGGGTGCTGACAAAGTCCTGAGCTTGCACTACAAAGTAGACCTTGAACGCCTGTCTCGTCCCGGTCTGCCTCATCCCTCATCTACAGCGATCTAACTACAGAGTTGCTTGCTACAAGAGAGCAGACCAGCCAATATTTGAGAGGCCCAAGCCCAATGATCAGGGTATAGGCTAGGAGAAGACAGTGGACGAGAGGGTGTTAGAGGCCATCTGGTCAGTTGGACCTATTCTCCCTCCTTTCTCATTGAGATACTGGCACAGGGAGAGGAGTCAGAAAAGGAAAAGCTTTATAGAAGCAACTACTCAGAGACTGTGGTTGAGCAGGATGGAGATTATGAGTGTGATGATGAGGAAGAGATGGAAATCCAAGAAATAGAGTTTGACGATCTCTTTTCTGATGAT
>JAXCGZ010003362.1:0-15072 GCA_037179515.1 Halocaridina rubra | reverse complement strand
TGATGATGATGATAATAATAATAATAATAATAATAATAATAATAATAATAATAATGATAATAATAATAATAATAATCTCCCCAATCATCATCAAGGAAAATTATTGTTGCCAATAATAATAATAATAATAATAATAATAATAATAATAATAATAATAATAAGATCTAAGGAGAAGTTTTAGAATAGACATCATGAAGGTAATGCAGAGGTATAGTAAACCCAGCAGAGAGCTGGATATTCATTACACATCTTTTATAATCCCTTCACATCTGACAGGTCATCACACTCCATCTCTGTTTCTCTTTACAGCCTGATAAAGGCCGTTTTATTTTATAATATTTTATGTCCTGGTGTCATAATCATCTTTAATTTTTTTTTATTTTTTTTTTTAAGGCTGATCCTACTTCGCGATTTTCCTGGTTCGCGCCGGGTCCCGGAACCGAACTACCGCGATAAGGGAGGCAACACTGTATATATACATTAATCCGATAAGGAAGGCAACACTGTATATATACAGTAATCCCTTGCTATATCGCAATTCACATTCTGCGAATTCAGTGCATCGTGGCTTTTTATGGCAAGCATGTGCATTTTATATCGCGGGAATCCACGATATGTAGAAGTATTAAAATTTCCAGTATTTTCATGATTTTATTGATAAAAAAAGTATTTCCCAGTCTAAAAATAATAAAACAGTAAAAAATAATAAAAAACATAAATTTACACATGTAACTCACAGTATTGCACCATATAAAATATGATACCGGTATCAGCGTCTTGGAAAACACAAAAGGTCACACTTACGTGAGATAGTCCACGGGATGCTTTTGGCTGATGGGTGGGAGACAACGAATCACAGAATTGTCTGTATCCTGGGGTCTGATTGGCATTTTGATTGAAGCTTGATTCTTCCAGCATATTCCATTGTCTCGCCTCACTCATTCAGATACTCAAGTGTACACCTTTCGCGTTGTGCCTCTCAATACGTTGTGCTTGTCTTTTTTGTGAAACTTTTGCTTTATTTTAACCCCTGCAATGCCGCCCAAGCGTCCTTCATCTTCTAAGGCTTCTGGTAGTGAGCCTAAGTGGCAAAGGAAGATGTTGACCATAGCAGATAAGGTAAAACTGTTAGATATGCTGAAGGAAGGAAGAAGTTTCTCAGCTGTCGGCAGCCATTTTGGCATCAACAAATCTATGATATGGTTCGTTCGGTGCACTTCTGCAATATTATCGACGATGCCATGACTCCATACAAGACCATCTTCGCATAAAAGAAGAAACAGCGACAGCAACTCCCCATTACCATGTTCTTTTTTCGCAAAAAGCTGCCGTAAAGCTGTCAATGGCTGTGCAGTATATATACGTCATCATCACGTCATTCATGGTAAGCTTACCTATCATGTTCATATAGCTTTACGCTTGCGCACTGTTATTTATGGTAAACTTACCTATCACACTCATATAAATTTACGATGCACGCTGTTATTAATAAAGCAAAGGGTGAGTGGTTAACAGTGCAGGGTGGGTTTATAAAGGTAAAAATAAATGTGGTGCTGCTACTTCGCAGATTTTCACCTATCGCGAGTGGTCCCGAAACGTAATACTCTCGATAAACGAGGGATTACTGTAAAAAAAAAAAATATATATATATATATATATATATATATATATATATATATATATATATATATATATATATATATATATATATATATATATATATATATATATATATATATATATATATATATATATACACCTAGTTCTTGTAATAACGCGAAGATGGGTTCTCAGAAGTGACGGGTAATGTGAAAATCGCATGATGTATCTAGTCATTTTCCATAAGAAACAATGATAATGGGCATAGATACGTTTCACAACCGTACATAGACACTATATGCCAAAGACATAAGATAGGTAAAATATATATTATAAGTACATAACAAAGCAGAAAGACCTATAGTTACTTATATTAACATGCAAATAGTGTAGAACATAAAAGATATACATATTTACTGTACAGTAAACAAATTAATGCACTGTATTATATGGTGGGCAACAGGCATACACTGGGACGTGCATGGTGGTGGTGAGCAGGAGGATGCATGAGAACGAACCTCTATCTGCAAACGATTTTGCTCTCGCACGCTCTTTCCCTGATGATATTATATGGCAAGTTTGTTTGCTGTTTGTTCTTAATGCTTTTCTTCCATTCTCTCCATAATAGCCGATCACATTAAGTGGTAGAAGAGGAGGAGGATGTGGGAGAACGAATCTCTATCTGCAAACATTTTTCCGCCTCCGTATCAACTGATGCACTCTCACACGCTATTTCCCTGACGATATTATATTGCAAGTTTATTTTCTGTTTGTTCTTAATGATCATCCACGTACTGTACTTGGCATTTTTTCCATTCTCTCCATAATCTCTGATCGCATTAAGCGGTAGAAGAGGACGAGGATGCGGGAGAACGAACCTCTGTCTGCAAATGTTTTGCCACCTCCGTATCGGCTGATGCACTCTCGCACGCTATTTCCCTGACGATATCATATCGCAAGTTTGTTTGCTGTTTGTTCTTAATGCTTTTTTTCATTCTCTCCATAATATTTGATCGCATTAGGCAGTAGAAGAGGAGGAGGACGCAGGAGAACGAATCTCTACCTGCAAAGGTTTTGCCGCCTCCGTATCAGCTGATGCACTCTCACACGCTATTTCCCTGACGATATTATATTGCAAGTTTATTTTCTGTTTGTTCTTAATGATCATCCACGTACTGTACTTGGCATTTTTTCCATTCTCTCCATAATATCCGATCACATTAAGCGGTAGAAGAGGACGAGGATGCGGGAGAACGAACCTCTGTCTGCAAACGTTTTGCCGCCTCCGAATCAGCTGATGCACTCTCGCACGCTATTTCCCTGACGATATCATATCGCAAGTTTGTTTGCTGTTTGTTCTTAATGCTTTTTATCCAATCTCTCCATAATATCCGATCGCATTAAGCAGTAGATGAGGAGGAGGATGCGGGAGAAAGTATCTTTATCTGCAAACGTTTTGCCGCCTCCGTATCAGCTGATGCGCCCTCGCACGCTTTTTTCCTGACGATATACAAACCTTAACACAAACACAGTTAGAACAAGCAGTATATCCATGCAGTATGCTGGGTAAAGAAACACTGAAGTACATAGCAGCATGGCAGAAAAGTACCTCCAAGGCGGTCTATTATTTACTAAAATAAAAAAAAAAAATTCGAATTTTTTTGCAAGGGCATTATTTGTGTATTTCGTATTTTTTTACTATTATTTTATGGGGGCTTTATTCCAATTTCGCGGATTTAAAAAATGCGTAAAAGGCGAACTGGGCATATATATATATATATATATATATATATATATATATATATATATATATATATATATATATATATATATATATATATATATATATATATATATATATATATATATATATATATATATATATATATATATATATATATATATTTATTAAGACATCAGTACTATGCCAAGGTGCTACAAACTACACCAAAGAAGGTCTAAGAGAGAAACCAACCTAACAGCTTAACTGCTACACTAGGAATGAACGCATTCTTTCTGAATGCCTTTTTGTTCATATTACAGCTTCTCCCAGCTTCACTTATGGCTTTGTTTTTGCATTTAATTCCAGTTCCAATATAAATAGGCATCAACAATAATCATATAAACACATTAACATATGTAAAAACCTGAATCTTCTTTAAACCCGACCAGGGCTCGAACCTAAGACACATAATTACTGTGCTAAGGTGCTAACAACTACACCACTGTAGATCAAAACGAGAAACCAAACTTTCAGCTTAACTGCTATACTAGGAATGAGCAAATTCTTTCTCGATGCCTTTTTATTCATATTACAGAATCTCCAAACCTCACCCGTGACTTAGTTTTTGCATTTAATTCAAACCCAAATCATTATAGGTAGCAACAATAATCAAATAAACATGAATCATAGTTTACATCGACAGGGAATCGAACCTAAGACACGTAAACAATTACTGTGCCAAGGCACTATTGACAGTCAGAGTAAAATATGATTCATGTTTTCACATACGTTAATGTGTTTATTTCATTATTGTTGATGCATTTTTAGATTGGGACTTGAATTAAATGCAAAAATGAAGCCATGAGTGAGAATGGGAGAAGCTGTAATATAAAAGAAAAAGGCATTCAGAAAGAATGTATTCATTCCTATTATAGCAATTAAGCTGTAAGGTTGATTTCACTTTTAGACCATCGGTGGTGTAGTTGGAAACGCCTTGGCACAGTAATTATGCGTCTTAGGTTCGAGTCCCAGTCGGGGTAAAATATGATTCATGTTTTCACATATATTAATGTGCTTATTTAAATATTGTTGATGCCTTTTTAGATTGGGATTTGAATTAAATGCGAAAACGAAGCCATGAGTGAGGTTGGGAGAAGCTGTAATATAAACAAAAAGGAATTCAGAAAGAATGGGTTCATTCCTAGTATAGCAGTAAAGCTGTGGTGTAGTTGGTAGTGCTTTGGCACAGTAATTATATGTCTTAGGTTCGAGTCCCAGTTAGGGTAAAATATGATTCATAGTTTCACATATCTTAATGTGTTTATTTGATTATTGTTCATGCCTATTTAGATTGGGATTTGAATTACATGCGAAAACAAAGCCACGAGTGAGGATGGGAGAAGTTGTAATATGAACGAAAAGGCATTTAGAGAAAATGTGTTCATTCCTAGTATAGCAGTTAAGCTGTAAGATTGGTTTCTCTTTAGACCTTCTGTGGTGTAGTTGGTAGCGCCTCGGCACAGTACTTATGTGCCTTAGGTTGGAGTCCCGGTCAGAATAAAATATGTTTCAAGTTTTCACACATGTTAATGTGATTATTTGATTACTGGTGTTGCCTATTTAGATTAGGATTTGATTTAAATGCGAAAACGAAGCCATGAGTGAGGTTGGGAGCTGCTGGAATATGAACAAAAATACAGTTAAGAATATTTTTCACTACAAATGGTTTCCGTAAGTAATATCTAACATACAGAAGAGTATATTGGAAGATGGAGCCATCAGTTATAAGAACAGATAATTATCATGACGTCATTGTCTACAACCAATCAGTACTGAGCTCCTCTGACGTCAAAGTCCCTTGAACCAATCAACGTGGAATTTTTTTGCTTCCCTGCCACGGCCGATTCCTCAGTCTTCTTTTAAAATAAAAAATATATCTTGGTGTAATCTATTTGTAAGTTTATTATAGGTCGTTATTCTACAGTCACCTTCCTGCTACAGTTCAAACCAGTCGGGACTAATTATTTAATTATTGTAAAGTAGCATAGGAGAAAATAAGGTAGGAATGAACTTTTCTCCCTTCTCCATTGCCCAGGGCAAAGTCTGAACGAATGGACTTTAGCAGAGCTGTTAAGCTGTAAGGTTAGTTTCTCTTTTAGATCTTCTGTGGTGTAGTTGTTAGCGCCTTGGCAAAGTAATTATGTGTCTTAGGTCCTAGTTCCGTTCGGGGTAAAATATGCTTCATGTTTTCACATATGTTAATGTGTTTATTTGACATTTGTTGATGCCTATTTAGATTAATATTTGAATTAAATGCAAAAACGAAGCCACAATTGAAGCTGGAGGAAGTTGTACTATGAACAAAAAGGCATTCAGAAAGAATGCATTCATTCCTAGTATAGCAGTTGAGCAGTAAGGTTGGTTTCTCTTTTAGACTACCTGTGGTGTAGTTGGTAGCATCTTGGCACAGTAATTATGTGTTTTAGGTTCGAATCCAGGTCGGGGAAAATATGATTAATATTTTCACATCTGTTAATGTGTTTATTTGATTATTGTTTATACCTATTTAGATTGGGATTTGAAACAAATGCAAAAACAAGGTTAAGAGTGATGTTGGGAGATGCTGTAATATGAACAAAATGACATTCATAAAGAATGAGCTCATTCCTAGTATAGCAGTAAATCTGTAAGGATGGTTTCCCTTTTAGACCTGCTGTGGTGTAGTTGGTAGCGCCGTGGCACAGCATTTATGTGTTTTAGTTTTGAGTCCCAGTCGGTGTAAAATATGATTCACGTTTTCTCATATGTTAATGTATTTATTTGATTACTGCTGATGACTATTTAGATTGGGATTTGAATTAAATGGAAAAAAGAAGCCGCAAGTGAGGTTGGGAAAAGTTGTAATATGAACAAAAGGGCAATCAGAGAGAATACAGTGTTCCCCCGGTTATTCGCGTTTCTTGGTTCACGTTCTCACTGCACCGCGATTTTTTTTTTTTTATAAATTATTATTTTATTTCATGGGTATATGCAAAAATATTAAAATATTAAAAAAAAAAAATTCTCAGTATTTTCATATTTTTTATTGAAAAAAACATTTCATTATCTAATTGATTAAAAAAAAATTATTTCCTAGCCTACGAATAATAAAACAGTAAAAAATAGTAAAAAACATAAATTTAGATAGATAGATAGATACGTTTATTGACCACCTCTGTTGAAAAGTACAGTATAATCTTTACAAAAGGAATATTTGGTCCAAATTACAATGAATAAATACAATAGATTTTGTACAATCATCAAATAAGTAAATGAATTTTAAATTAATATACACTGTACTAATAACTGAATGATATACGTACGTACAGTATAACTCACAGTATTGCATCATGCGAAATAGTGTTCGATAGCGTACAATGTATTGGGGTCGCAGCTACGTGAGCTAGCATATATATATATATTTCCAGTAGTTTCATGATTTTATTGATAAAAAAAGTATTTATTAGCTTAAGAATAATAAAACAGTTAAAAATAGTAAAAAACATAAATACTAACAGTATTGCAACATGTAAAATACGATACCGCTATCAGCGTTTTGGACAAATACTCGTTCAGTCTAACTCACGTGTGCGCCGTTCACGTTGTGCTTATTAAACGTTTTGCTTGTGTTCGATAGCGTACAATGTATTGGGGTCGCAGCTACGTGAGCTAGCATATATATTTATATTTCCAGTAGTTTCATGACTTTATTGATAAAAAAAACTTATTTCTTAGCCTAAGAATAATAAAACAGTAAAAAATACTAAAAAACATAAATACTAACAGTATTGCAACATGTAAAATACGATACCGCTATCAGCGTTTCGGACAAAGGCTTCCACCATCTTCCATTGTCTCACCTCACTCGTGTGCGCCATTCACGTTGTGCTTATTATTATTAATATGTTTTGCTTGTGATTTTTTTACACGCATATTTTAACCTTTGCAATGCCTCCCAAGCATCCTTCATCTTCTAAGGCTTCTTGTAGTGAGCCTAAGCGGCAAAGGAAAATGTTAACCATTGTAGATAAAGTGAAACTCTTAGATATGTTAAAAGAAGGAAAAACGTTTGTGGATGTCGGCCGCTATTTTACGTAAACGTAAAAATTATTGTAAAATACTGTACCTATGTATGTCAAGTCATCATCACCTCATTCACGGTAAGTTTTCCTATCACTTTCATAAAAAATTACGTTGCTTGCTGTTATTTATAATGTAAAGAGTGTTTATTTAACAGTACAGGGAGGGTTTATACAGTGTAAACGTAAAAATACATTAAAATATCTATGTACATATAGGCTGATCCTACTCCGCGGATTTCCTGGTTCGCGCCGGGTCCCGGAACCGAACTACCGCGATAAGGGAGGTAACAAAGTACATTCATTCCTATTAAAGTAGCTAAGCTGTAAGGTAAATTTCTCTTTTAGACCCTCTGTGCCGTAGTTGGTAGCGCCTAGGCACAGTAAGTATGTGTCTTAGGTTCGAGTCCCGGTCGGGGTAAAATATGATTTATGTTTTCATATACATTAATGTGTTTATCTGATTGCTGTTGACGTCTATTTAGATCTGGATTTGAATTTAATGCAAAAACGAAGCCAAGATAGAGGATGGGAGAAGCTGTAATATAAAAAAAAAAGAATTCAGAGAGAATGTGTTCATTCCTAGTATAGCAGTTAAACTATGAGGTTGGTTTCTCTTTTAGACCTTCTGTGGTGTAGTTAACAGCACCTTGGCACAGTAATTATGACTCTTATATTCAAGTCCCGGTTGGGGTAAAATATAATTCATGTTTTCACACATGTAAATGTGTTTATTGATTATTGTTGATGCCTATTTAGATTGGGATTTGAATTAAATGCGAAAACATAGCCAAGAGAGAGGTTGGGAGAAGTTGTAATATGAACAAAAAGGCATTCAGATAGAATACGTTCATTCCTATTACTCCATAGCAGTTATGCTGTAAGGTTGGTTTCTTTTTTAGACCTTCTGTGGTGCAGTTGGTAGTGCCTTGGCACAGTAATTATGCACCTTAGGTTCGAGTCCCGGTCAGGATAAAATGTGATTCATTATTTTCATATATGTCAATTTGTTTTTTGATTATTGTTAATGCCTATTTAGATTGGCATTTGAATTAAATGCGAAATGAAGCCACGAAAGAGGTTGGGAGAAGTTGTAATATGAACAAAAAGGCATTCAGATTGAATGTGTTTATTCGTAGTATAGCACTTAAGCTGTAAGGTTGGTTACTCTTTTAAACTTTCTGTGGTGTAGTTGGTAGCGCCTTGGCACAATAATTATGTGTCGTATGTTCGAGTCCCGGCCAGGGTAAAATATAATTCATGTTTTCACATATGTTAATGTGTTTATTTGATTATTGTTAATGCCAATTTAGATTGGGATTTGAATTAAATGCAAAAATTAAGCCTAGAATGAGGTTGGGAGAAGCTGTAATATGAACAAAAAGGCATTCAGAAAGAATGCGTTCATTCCCAGTATAGCAGTTAAACTGGAAGGTTGGTTTCTCTTTTAGACCTTCAGTGTTGTAGTTGAAAGTGTCTTGGCGCAATAATTATGTGTTTTAGGCTCAAGTCCCAATGGGGTAAAATATGATTCATAGTTTCACACATGTTAATGTGTTTATTTGGGTATTGTTGAGCCTATTTAGATTGGGATTTGAATTAAATGCAAAAACGAAGCCACGAGCGAGGTTGGGAGAAGCTGTAATATTAAGATAAATGCATTCAGAAAGAATGTGTTCATTCTTAGTAGAGCAGTTGAGCTGTAAGGTTGGTTTCTCTTTAGACTTTCTGAGGTGTAGTTGGTAGCACCTTGTCACAGTAATTATATGTCTTAGGTTCGAGTCTTGGTAGGGGTATACCGTATATGATTCATGTTTTCACAAATGTTAATGTGATTATTTGATTATTGTTGATGGCTATTTAGATTAGGATTGATATTAAATGCAAAAACGTACCCACGAGTGAGGTTGGGAGAAGCTGTAATATGAACAAAAAGGTATTCTGAAAGAATGTGTTCATTCTTATTATAGCAGTTAAGCTGTAAGGTTGGCTTCTCTTTTAGACCTTCTGTGGTGTAGTTGGTAGTGCCTTGGCACAGTAATTATGTGTCTGAGGTTCGAGTCCCAGTCGGGGTAAAATATAATTCATATTTTCACATATGTTAATGCGTTTATTGATCTTTGTTGATGATTATATAGATTGGGATTTGAATTAAATGCATAAACGAAGCCACAAGTGATGGGAGAAGTTGTAATATGAACAAAAAGGCATTCAGAAAGAATGCGTTCATACTCAATATAGCAGTTAACCTGTAAGATTGGTTTCTCTTTTAGACCTTCTGTGGTGTAGTTGGTAGTGCCTTGGCACAGCAATTATGTGTCTTAGGTTCGAGTCCTGGTCGGGGTAAAATGTGATTCATATTTTCACACACATATATGTAGTCACCTCCCCATTAACGCGAGTTTAGACTAAGCGCCTGCCTCTTAGCCACTTTCCCACTATGCTGCCATGTGCATTAGTCTCTCTTCACCCAGCACACTGTGTGAATATATCGCTCCTACTCCTAAAAGAGTGAAAAAGTCTATGAACCTTGAGTTAAATCTGCAACAACAAGAGGTGGAGGAGGAAAAGGAGGCAGCAGCCACACTTCATGGGAGCCCTATGAAAACACTCACTGTGAAGGATTTGCATGAATTTTTTAACCATATGGAAAAAGCCTTGGATATTTTGGATAAAAAAGATTCTAATGTAGAGCATGCTACAATGAAATTTTGCAAGAAAAGAGGAGGGTTGCACAACAGGCAACTCTTCATGCCAACTTCTCATCCAAAACAAGTGATTCTGAGGACCCTCAACCCTGTATATCTAGGAAGCATGAACGCCAACCACGACCAAGGGTTAGCTCTCCCACTTCCCCTTCCTCTTCTCCTCCCTCTCCTACAGGTTAAGTCACCTGTTCACCAACACCACGCACATCCCAGTATGCCTGTTGCTTGCCGTATTTAGAGTGAGTAGAATGTGTTTAATTATTTTTTGTTATACTGTACCTTTAATATTATATGCAGGCATTGTAGAATGAAAAAAAATAGGTGACGTTTCCCAGAGATAGGCAAAGAATGTTGAGTTTTCTAGTGTTGCTTTTGTTTATTTTTAATCTTATCTTTGTTTATATTTGCAGATAGGAGTTAGTTCTCCCGCTTCCCCATCCCATTATGCTCACCACATAATAGAGTGAGTTTATTTGTTTACTGTACAGTATTTATTTGTTTATCTGTATATCTTTACTGTATTTGTACATTTTTAATTTACATATGCATTTCAGCTTGCCTATGTACTTGAAAATATGATTTACTTAACTATTTTCTTCGGCACAGTGCATATATACATGCTTGTGGAATGTATCTATGTCTATTAACATTATTCTTCATAGAAATACACTGCCCAAAGTACACGAAATTTGCTTTACACGGTCATTTTCAGAACCTATCCTCGCGTAAATGGAGAAGTGACTGTATATATATATATATATATATATATATATATATATATATATATATATATATATATATATATATATATATATATATATACAGTGTTCCCTCCCTTATCGCGGTAGTTCGGTTCCGGGACCCGGCGCGAACCAGGAAAACCGCAAAGTAAAAAAAAAAAAATTTTTTTTTTAAGATGATTATGACACCAGGACAAGCCAAAAATTATAAAATAAAACGGCCTTTATCAGGCTGTAAAGAGAAACAGAGATGAAGAGTGTAATGACCTGTCAGATGTGAAGGGATTATAAAAGATGTGTAATGAATATCCAGCTCTCTGCTGGGTTTACTATACCTCTGCATTACTTTCATGATGTCTATTCTAAAAATTCTCCTTAGATCTTATTATTATTATTATTATTATTATTATTATTATTATTATTATTGGCAACAATAATTTTCCTTTGATGATGATTGGGGAGATTATTATTATTATTATTATTATCATTATTATTATCATCATTATTACGAATTCGTAATTAAACCATTATTTTTACTATAAATAATGTAGTTTTCGTTGAATGAACAAGAGTTACTTAAAGATTCTCTCTCTCTCTCTCTCTCTCTCTCTCTCTCTCTCTCTCTCTCTCTCTCTCTCTCTCTCTCTCTGTCTCTCTCTCTCTCTCTCCAACATTCTATTCTACCCAACCCCCCCACACTCTCTTTGTCCCAGCCAACTAGGGAGGGGCACTTTACACAGTTATTAAAAGTAAATAAACCAACAGATGTACAAACAATGATGAGCCCTTAATAATAATAATAATGATGATGATGATAATAATCTCCACAATCATCATCAAAGGAAAATTATTGTTGCCAATGATGATAATAATAATAATAATACTAATAGTAATAATAATAATAATAATAATAATAATAATAATAATAAGATATAAGCAGAATTATTGGAATAGACATCATGAAAGTAATGCAGAGGTATATTAAAACCCAGCAGAGAGCTGGATATTCATTTCACATCTTTGATAATCCCTTCACAACTGCACAGGTCATTACACTCTCCATCTCTGTTTCTGGCTAGTACAGTGGTAACGCGCTGGCTTCGCATTCACGAGGTCGAAAGATCGGTCCCCGTCCAAGACCGAGAGTTTAAGCTGTTTACTGGCAGGAACTGCTGTGGGTGGACATCACAGTGGGGGGTTGGGGCTTGTCCTGGCTGACGAATACCCATTGTAAAATGGAAATAAAGTTTATTATTATTATTATTATTATTATGATAAAGTCTGTTTTATTTAATCATTTTTTGGCCCATCCTGGTGTCACAATAATCTATTTTTTCTTTTTTTTTTTTTTTTTCAAAAAAAAATCCGCGATACAATGAAAACGCGAACCAAGAAACGCGATACAGATAAAACTTTCACAACACGGGTTTCTTAAGGGTTTTTCGTGCCTTACAAACTTACTGTCTTTTTATTCAGAAGTTTACGAGGCAGTAGATTGTGGCAAAGAATATGATACAATATATCTAGATTTCAGCAAAGCTTTTGATAGAGTTCCTCACAAAAGATTAGTTAAAAAGCTGGAAGCTCATGGTATAGGAGGAGCTGTGCTCAGATGGATCAAACAATGGTTAAAAGACAGAAAACAGAGGGTTTGCATAAATGGAGAGAAATCAGAGTGGGGCTCGGTTACAAGCGGGGTACCACAAGGCTCGGTACTGGGTCCTCTATTATTCATCGTATATCTAAATGATCTGGATTCGGATATCAGTAGTAACCTAATTAAATTCGCAGACGACACTAAAATAGGTAGAACTATAAATGGAAAAGAAGACATTCATGCTTTACAGGAAGATCTAAATAGATTATCTGAATGGTCGGACAAATGGCAAATGGAATTTAATGTTGAAAAATGTAAAGTAGTTAAAATGGGTACTATAAAAGACAATACTAGTTATAAGCTAAATAACCATGAAATCATGAGTTCTCAGTGTGAAAGGGATTTGGGAGTTCTTGTGAGTAGTAGTCTTAAGCCAAGAGAGCAATGCACAGCAGTCAGAAATAAAGCAAACAGAATTTTAGGATTTATCTCAAGAAGCGTCAGCAATAGGACGGAAAAAGTTATTTTGCAGCTCTATCTTGCATTAGTTAGGCCCCATTTAGATTATGCTGTGCAATTCTGGTCACCCTATTATAGAATGGAAATTGAATCCTTGGAGAGAGTGCAACGAAGAATGACCAAGATGATACACAATATCAGAAATCTACCATATGAGGACAGATTAAAAAAACTTAATCTACATTCTCTAGAGAGGCGAAGAGTTAGGGAGGATATGATTGAAGTGTATAAATGGTTTAAAGGGATTAACAAGGGAGATATTAATAAAGTTTTAAAAATTCATGATCAAACCAGAACTCGTAAAAATGGATTTAAGCTTGATAAATTTAGGTTCAGAAGGGAAATTGGTAAAAATTGGTTTGGTAATAGAGTAGCTGATGCATGGAACAAGCTTCCTAGTAGGATAGTAAATGCCAATACCTTAGACACCTTCAAATGTAGATTAGATAGACATATGACAGAGGTAGGGTGGGTATGAATAGGTTAGTGCTTATTAGAAAAATCATAAAAAGAAAAACAGAATAAATAAGTAGAGTAGAATAGAAT
This sequence comes from Halocaridina rubra, assembly GCA_037179515.1. Lineage (NCBI taxonomy): Eukaryota > Metazoa > Arthropoda > Malacostraca > Decapoda > Atyidae > Halocaridina > Halocaridina rubra. Next base: position 1,522 of record JAXCGZ010003362.1, on the reverse strand, counting down.
AGGTTTGACATGCTGAAAATACAATTCAAAAATGGAGCTGCCTCGTGTGTGCCAGTAGGCATGTTGCAGTGTCCTCTATTCTTATGTTCTTATGTTCTTATGATACAGCGGGGGATCACTGTATATATATATATACACACCTTGTTCCTTTTATACGCGATTTTTTTTTTTATGCGAAATTGCAATAACGCCCCCCAAAAATAATAGTAAAAAACTCGGAATTCGCGAATAACGCCCCCAAAAAAAAAAAAAAAAAAAAAAAAAAATATATATATATATATATATATATATATATATATATATATATATATATATATATATATTTTTTTTATATTATTGTGACACCAGGATGGACCAAAAAATGATAAAATAAAACAGCCTTTATCAGGCTGTAAAGAGAAACAGATGGAGAGTGTAATGACCTGTCAGATGTGAAGGGATTATAAAAGATGTGTAATGAATATCCAGCTCTCTGCTGGGTTTTAATATACCTCTGCATTACTCTCATGATGTCTATTCCAAAAATTCTCCTTAGATCTTATTATTATTATTATTATTATTATTATTATTATTATTATTATTATTATTATTCATTATTATTATTATTATTTTTAACGATAATTTTCCTTTGATGATGATTGTGGAGATTATTATTATTATTATTATTATTATTATGATGATTATTATTATTATTATTATTATTATTATTATTTTTATTATTACTAATATCATTATTATTACGAATTTGTAATTAAACCATTATTTTTACAATAGATAATGTAGTTTTGGTTGAATGAACAAGAGTTAATTAAAGATCTCTCTCTCTCTCTCTCTCTCTCTCTCTCTCTCTCTCTCTCTCTCTCTCTCTCTCTCTCTCTCTCTCTCTCTCTCTCTCTCTCTTTCTCTCTCTCCAACATTCTATTCTACCCAATAGGGTGGGTGTATATATAATGTATAATGATGATGATCTTTTCTTATCGTAATCCTCTTTGTACTGATGGAAGAAGCCTTCGCGGGTGCTTGTTTACTATATTTAAAAAAAAAAAAAAACTTAATATAATAAATAAGAGCCCGCGGAGGATTCTTCCACCAATACAAAGAGGATTACAATAAGAAAAGATCATCATCATTATACATTATATATACACCCACCCTACCTCTGTCATATGTCTATCTAATCTACATTTGAAGGTGTCTAAGTAATACAATTCAGAATCTGAATTCCAGATCTAAACTTAGCACGAGGGTCTGCCCCTCTCTTTTTTCTCTCTTACTTTATTTAATTTTCGTGCTTTTCCCTCCAATTCCCTTATATCCTTAATCCCCTCCCTTATATTCCCCTCCTATCCTATCCCATCCTAAAAAAAAAAAAAAAAAAAAAGTATTGGCATTTACTATCCTACTAGGAATACTCTACGGTATTACCAAGCCAAATTTCACCAATTTCCCTTCTGAACCTAAATTTATCAAGATTAAATCCATTACCCATTATGAGTTCTGGTTTGATCATGAATTTTTAAAA
>JAXCGZ010003361.1:10000-15093 GCA_037179515.1 Halocaridina rubra | reverse complement strand
CAAGAGGCAAGAAGGTTAAATGATGAAAGAAATGAAGAACAGAAGAAAAATTTTTGTTACAGAGTTCTTCCAGACAAAGGGGAGATAAAGAAGATAATGACAGAAGATCAGGGGATGGGGCCTCATTAAGATTGTTATACACAAATGCTGATGGATTAGCTGGTAAGGCAGTAGAATTAAAAGATAGGATTCACAACAGTAAGGCAGATATAGTAGCAATTACAGAGACTAAGTTGAGTGAGGACATAAACAGTGTCACAGTTTTTCCTAAGGGCTTCAGAATACTAAGGGTTGAAAGATCTGAGAGGACTGGTGGAGGGATAGCACTGCTCATAAGTGAAAGGATTCAAGTTGAAGAAATAAACTTGGCTATAGAAAGTGAGTTCAAGGAATTTCTTGTTGCTCGCATAAATACTGGGTCAGAGAGCATTATAATAACTGTTGTATACAACCCACCAAGGAACCAAAATAGGCTTGAAGTTTATGAGGAAAGTCATATAGGTACTATTGAAGTCATAAACTCAGTTGTTAACATGGCACGGGGAAAAAAATGTAGGATTTTGATTATGGGAGACTTTAATCATAAAGAGATAGATTGGATAAATCTTGACCCACACAGTGGTGAGGACTCATTCAGGGCAAGATTCCTAGATTGCGTACAAGGGAATTTCCTACACCAACATGTAATGGAACCAACAAGGGCCAGGGGTGGGGATGAGCCATCACTACTTGATCTAGTGTTCACAGATAATGTGTTGGATATTGAAAAAATTGAGTATGAACCACCAATTGGAAAGAGTGACCACTGTGTGTTGTTGATGGAGTATATCATTGAAGATATTCTTCCTGAGAGTAGAGGCACTGAGGACATGAGGAGGAACTATCCGAAAGGAGATTACATAAAAATGAATGAGCTTTTTGCAGTTATTGACTGGAGAGCCTTATTTTACAACAAATCTGTACAAGAAATGTATGACATCTTTTGTGAGAAATATGGGAAGATAGTAGATTGCTGCATACCTGTCACCAAAGTAGGTGTAATTCATGCCAGAGAGAAATGGTTCGATAATGGGTGTAAAAGAGCTAAGGAGTGGAGAGACAAATGCTGGAAAAGGTATAGGAGGAGAAAAAACATAAATGCCTGGCAAACCTACAAAAGAGCAAGAAATGACTACCTAAGTAAAAGGAGAGAGGCAGAGAGAGACTATGAGAGGGACATTACCAGGAATGCTAAAGAAAATCCCAAGCTTTTCCACAGCTTTATCAGAGGAAAACTGCAGGTAAAAGAACAGGTTTTAAGGCTAAAGAGAGCAGATGGAAGCATCACTGAGACGGATGAAGAGATCTGCAAAGAATTGAGCAAGGAGTTTCAATCAGTATTTACAGTAGAAAATACCCCACCCCCTCAGATTGCAGTGATAGAAGATCAAGGGCCGGTATTAGAGAACATCAACCTTACAGCCACAGAGGTACGCAAAGCGCTGATGGATTTAGATGTTCATAAAGCTACAGGTCCTGATGACACATCCCCTCATGTGCTTAAAAAATGCGCAAACACAATATCAGTGGCACTAAGTATCATATTTAAGGAGTCACTGGAGTCGGGGGAGATTCCAAGATGCTGGAAACAAGCAAATGTGATACCTATCTTCAAAAAGGGAAGGAGGGATACGGCTCTGAACAATAGACCAGTTTCCTTGACCAGCATAGTTTGCAAAGTTATGGAGAAACTACTAAGGAAACATATCTCTCTTCACTTGGAATCCTTCAACTTTTTGTCAGTGAGGCAACATGGCTTCAGAGAAGGTAGATCAACAGTAACAAACTTATTAGAATTTTATGATGAGGTAAGCCAAATCTTACAGGAAAGAGAGGGCTGGGCAGATTGCATATTCCTAGACTTCCAGAAAGCATTTGACACTGTTCCACATGGGAGACTTATTAGGAAGCTGCAATCAATGGCTAGAATAGGTGGAAATGTTTTGGAATGGATAAAAACTTACTTAGAAGGAAGGGAACAGAGGGTTAGAGTAAGACACTCAGTGTCTGAATGGAGAAGAGTTAGTAGTGGAGTTCCACAGGGTTCAGTTTTAGGGCCACTTTTGTTCCTTGTATATGTAAATGACCTACCAGAGTCTGTAAATTCATTCATGAATATGCTTGCAGATGATGCAAAGATTGTGAAGAAAGTAAAAAACGAGAACAATGGTAGAGAACTTCAGGAGGATCTAAATAATCTGCATGAGTGGTCAGAAAAGTGGCTAATGAAATTCAATACTTCAAAATGTAAGGTAATGAGAATGGGTACAAGTGCAAGAAGGCCCAAGCTTGACTACTCGGTGGCTGGAGTACAACTTCAAGAGACAGAAAATGAGAGAGATCTAGGAGTAAACATACTGGCAGATTTGTCTCCAGAAATACATATAAATGGCATAGTAAGGGCAGCATATGCATTCTTATCAAATGTAAGGGTAGCCTTCAGGCACATGGACAAGGAAATGTTCAGAAATATTTATGTAACCTATTGTGAGGCCAAAACTCGAATATGCAGCCCCCTTTTGGAATCCGCACTTGAAAAAGCACATAGCTAAGCTTGAAAAAGTTTAAAGACATGCCACGAAACTGGTGCCAGAAATACGCAATCTCAGTTATGATGAGAGGCTGAGGGAATTAGACTTACCATCACTCGAAGCTAGAAGAGTGAGGGGGGATATGGTGACAGTCTTTAAATTCCTTCATGGTTATGATAGAGTGGATAGGGATCGATATTTTGATATGGCTGGCTCTAGAACTAGAGATCATAGTTTGAAGCTTCGTAAGAAAACTTCTTTGCAGGATGTAAGGAAATACTTTTTCAGTGTAAGAGTAGTTGATAATTGGAATTGGCTAAGCGAGGAGGTAGTTAATGCTATCTCAGTCCATAGTTTTAAGGACAGGTATGATAAGTATCACTAAGTCTAAAATGGAACCGATCAGGAGACGGGAAGATACGAGCTTTGGGCTCTTTCCCGTAAACACAATTAGGTAATCACAATGAGGTAATCACACATATATATATATATATATATATATATATATATATATATATATATATATATATATATATATATATATATATATATATATATATATATATATATATATATGCACTCACTATCAAAATAAAGAAAAAAGCAGTAGCCAGCTGCATTATGCAGAGGAAAGAAACTTATAATCATCATTATTCTTCTTCTTACTCCTTTATAGAGTATTATATTCTTTATTCTTTTTAGTCTTACCCCTCATTATGAAATAGCCCGAAAGGGTACGATGACTTTTCCCTTATGAGTGGTCAGAAATCCGACAGCTTCTCTGCCGACCACCATATGTTGCTGCCAGACGCTTGAGGCATTGGTCTTTTAAAGATGGACAAAGCGCATGTGGTCTTAGAAATGGGTTACGTCCTTTTTACCTCAACCGCTTGGATATAATTTGATTGTTACGCCATTTTCACGGTCTAATTTTGTGGATTATTATTCTTGATAACTGGGAGATGATCACTATGCCTGGTGCTATTAAAGACACCTCTTTAATCATGCCGAAAGGTAATAGGAATTGTTATTATGATCATCCCCCAAAGGTCATTCTTGCACAAGGGGATGTTATCGCCTTTATTTATGTTGCAAGATGAAACCATTTTATCTAGTTTATCTTCATTCTTTCTTTTTTTCATTCGTATAGCGCTTTCTTTTTATTTTGTTTCATGCCATACAGGTAAGAGAAGTACTTATATTATTGCAATGAATGTTGTTACTGTTTTTGCGAGAATTTAATATCTGTGGTTCAGGGCTACTCTCACGAATGGCACAAGCAACCTTTCTGTAGATGTACATATTCACTGCAAGAATACTCCAGCCAGTGGAACAAGCATCCTGGATTACGCGGTTCAGTGCTCCAGTTTCCAGGCAACTAAAAAGCTAGGTAACAGCCAAAGTAATTTGTGAGTTACTGGGCACCCTGGGCTGCTAATTTAAGCAAAACAAGAACTCCAGCAGACATGAGCAGCTTTTACTCCACAATTCCAGGGCTCAAAATATGACAAAAGAGAACAACTTAGGATCTGCTGCACCAGAAATTCTCAAAAAGTTCGAGAAGGCAACAGAGGCATGAAAGAATCTGGGGTCCTCTAGCAGGAGGTACAAGCATTTTTCCATGTGGATTTAGGGTTCTTAATACATGTGGAATGAAGATTCCACTTGGATTACCTCTGGAGATGACCTGAGAATCATAGATCAAAGCGAATACTTCAGATCAGCAACCAATTGGCTACTAGGTCTAGTGACATGAGCACTCTGGCTCTATGGTTCAACTTGAGATAGGTTATGGAAGTTAGTTCTATAGATGTAAGAATTTTGTATGGATTATGTAAGTAGATCAAGTCTGAGGATACTAGGTTACCTACGTAAGTGCTGGAAGTTAGATTGCATCAGATGATTTAAAAATTTTCAGCCTTTTTGTGCACATGTTTTATGTGGCTTGGTATGCAACTCCAATGCTACATCTAAACTTCTCATTCTGTGAGTTACAAAGTCCTTGAAATTAGTTGGTATTAGACTAGATTTCTCACTGGATTTCTTCGCCAAAGGCTATTCCTTGCTGCAAACACTACCAGGCGTTTATTGGAAGTTGCACTTCTTCCAACATTTGGAAAAATAACACTTTTCACTAAACTTCACCGTTAGAGGCTATGCCTTCTTGAAATTTTTTTTTTTTATTTTAGTTGTGGGGATTAATGGAGCATGGCCTTTTTTTTAAATATATATAGAATAACACATATCACTAAGACAATAATAATGAACCTCATATTTACCCGGTGCTGCCTCTCAATAATGAAGGTACGAATTTTAAAAAAATAAGCCATTTTGGTTTGTTGACAATTTTTCTAAGTCTCTCGGAGTCGGGAACACTGTCAAACATATTCGCTTTTAATGGGATTTTTTTTTTTATTTCATTGAATGACAGTTGATGCGTCTCTTTATTGTATTTTTTTTTTGGGGGGGGGCTGCATTGTAGGCTAACGGCATTTTAGTTAGCTAATCATTTGTAAGCTTTGT
>JAXCGZ010003361.1:0-2500 GCA_037179515.1 Halocaridina rubra | reverse complement strand
TGTACAGAGGTAGGAGGGAGGCTGGAGGGCACCTAGATGGCTCTAAGTGGGATGGGCAAGACAAAAAAATGCTGAAAAAAACATTATAGGCTGCGAGGTGTTAGAAATTGGGGTGGACGGGGCATTAAAAGAGTCAGAGAGGGTCGAAGGAGGAAGGGAGGCCAAAGGGAGGGAAATGGACGGGGAACGGGATGGGCAAATGGTAAGAGAGGAATGCGATGGTTAGAAGGGGAAGGAGTTGAAAATAGATAGAATGAGATAGCTAGATAGGGAGAATATCTAGATATCTACATAGATAGAGAGAGAGAGAGAGAGAGAGAAGAGAGAGAGAGAGAGAGAGAGAGAGAGAGAGAGAGAGAGAGAGAGAGAGAGAGAGAGAGAGAGAGTTGGATATTAGCTGAATGTATTTCCAAAAATTTATAGCTTGATACTGAAATTTATATACACAGATCGATAGACAAAGCATCAGCTGAATAGAGAGAGTGTTCTCCACCTGTTTCAAATGACAGATAAAACTTGCTGAGGCCCTTCTCTTCAATGAGACAGATGGTCTTTAATGCATCCGCGATCGACTAAACATTAGATTTGTTTTAAAGAATACATTTGCATTTTATGGGGAGGGAAAATGAGTGCAGTGAGAGCATTGTGAAATTTCAAACGAAAATTGTGCTTTAGCCAAATTTACACCATAATTGGGACTAAATCTCAATCTAACAATAATTCCTGATTTTACTAACTATAATTACTTTCCCTCAATACCACATGATTGTTAAGCATTTCGGGCGTTTTTATTTATTTAGATGCTACACCATTTCTCTCTTGTAATACTGCCTGATTATTTTGACCATTTACGTCTTTCTTTTTTTTATATTTACAATATTCATTCCATCACTAAATTTTTGTTCTTAGCTATTTACGCGTATTTATTCATGTAATTATTGCATTTGTGAATCTGTTGTCTGAAAACGGCGCGACAAGCTTAATTTCCTCCAGGAAACTGCAAAGATTCTATTACACTACCAACTTAACACATCGGGAAATATACCCCCAAAAGGATGCTGCAAAATGGATGCCACTGAATTCTCTTCAGCCACATCAAAAATCTGACAAGAAGATGCTGTATGAAAGATGTCTTTGTACATTCAGGTTGTGAAGTAATGTAGTGTGAAAACAGCTTATGAGATTTCTTTCCAAATATAACTCCTACCCCATTTGGAATCCCCCCCCCAAAAAAAATCTATTCACTCAGATGGGGCAAAAATAAAAAAAAATAATATACAAAATAAGAAATAAATACATAAAAAAATCATACGTAAAGTGAAATATATATATATATATATATATATATATATATATATATATATATATATATATATATATATATATATGTATGTATATATATGTATATATATATATATATATATTATATGTATATAATATATATATATAGATATATATATAGATATATATATATATATATATATATATATATATATATATATATGTATATATATATATATATATATATATATATATAATACTATATATATATATATATATATATATATAGTATATATATATATTATATATATATATATAGTATATATATATATATATATATATATATATATATATATATATATATATATATATATATATATATATATATATGAATCATTTTTTACCCCGACTGGGACTCGAACCTAGGACTTATAATTACTAAGTGAAGGCGCTATGTAATGTACTTATTTGGTTATCGTATGGCCCGAATGAGATTGGGAATTGAATTAAATGCGAAAATGAAGCCACGAGTGAGGTTGGAGACTCTGTAATATGAACATAGTGGCATTCAGATAGAATGCGTTCATTTCTAAGTATAGCAGATATAAGCTATAAGGTTGGATTCCTTTTAACCTTCTGTGGTGTGTAGTTGGTAGAGCCATGACTTAGTAATTATAAGTCCTAGGTTCGAGGCCCGGTCGGGGTAAAAATTGATTCATGTTTTCACATATATAATGTGCTTATTTGGTTATATATATATATATATATATATATATATATATATATATATATATATATATATATATATATATATATATATATATATATATATATATATATCAAATTCCGCCAAATAACTCAAATAAAATTTTGAAAGCCATTTAAAAAGTCTTAAGCCAGAGAAGAGACTGATTGGACATTGAGGAATGGCGGTGGGAGTTGGGTAGCAGGGATGGTAGGGAGTTAGGGTGACGTAGATTAACAGGGGGGGGGGTTATCGGAGGGGAAATGGATTATAGTGGAGATGGTACAGCTTTATACGTGATGGGAGTTTCAGGTAATAGACAGAGGTGTCAGAAATGGCATGATAAACGGGAGGAAGAGGAGGAGGGGAGAGAGAGAGAGAGAGAGAGAGAGAGAGAGAGAGAGAGAGAGAGAGAGAGAGAGAGAGAGAGAGAGAGAGAGAGAGAGAGAGAGAGAGAGAGAGAGAGAGAGAGAT
>JAXCGZ010003360.1:0-5000 GCA_037179515.1 Halocaridina rubra | reverse complement strand
CTTCCACATTATTTGTAATATATGAATTTAAGAATTGATAACCAGGTGTATTTTCCCGTCTGCAGATGTCAAATACCACATAGAAAGGTTCTTCATTGTTAATCTGTTGCATTTTTTTTGGTTAAAAATCCTCTTCTTCTTTCATTAACTTCATGTACTAAAGTTTCCAAACCACTTTCTATTAAACATAAGGATATTGGAGTGTTGTTTCTTACTCCCAATAAACACTTTACTGCCTTGTTATAAAGCTTTTCCATGCAAGCTAAATTACTTGTAAACCAACTCTCAGAGTCATACAAAAGCGAAGAACTCAAAGCAGCTTTAAAAACTTTAATCTTATATGCAGAGGGCATACTCATGGTATTTATGCAGAATATACTAAACTTATTTACTGTTGCTGTATCATCGACTTCATGGTGTTTAAGTATTGAGCGCATTTTTGCATCATCAGTAAACCATGCACCCAAGTACAGGTACTTTTTACAATAGTCTATTTTTATGTTTTTTATCACTATTGATTCTTTATCTCAGTCTTTTCCATTAGCAACAAAATACTTTGTCTTCCTTTCATTAATCACCATACCATAAGCATTACAATAATCTATTAGACCTCAAGTTTTAATATATACTTTTCACGAGATGTACTCACAATTATCGTGTCATCCATCATTAAAAGAGTATGTAATTTCCCCCCCCCAAAAAAAAATAAAAACCAATTCCCATTCTTTCTCTAATCATTCTCACCATTTTATCCATATAAATGACAAACAAAATGCAGCTCGTAGGGGCTCCTTAGCGTATACTAATAGATGTTGTTATTATAGCAGATTTTAACGCACTTTTTGTACAGGAATAAATATTTTGGATGGCTGACAACATAATCCTTCCACAACCCACCGACTTGAGATACTCGATTAATTCATATTTTGGTACCCTGTTGTACGCCTTACTAAAATCCACAAAAACTATATACAATTTTTGCTTCTTGCAAACAGCATAATCCATCAGTAACCTTAAAGCCAAAATCTGCTCTATACACCCTCTACCCTTCTGAGCTACTGCCTGACACTTATCTATATTAAACCATAAACTTAACCGTTTCATCAAAAGCATATCATAGATTTTTGCCGAGGTGTTCATTATCCTTATGCCCCGATAATTTCCGCAATCTCTTCTATCCCCAGATTTAAATAGAGTGATCAATTTATCGTGGCACCAAGCAATTGGATAAAGGACATTTAAGAAAAGGAAATTAAAAATTGTGAGGAAAAAGGATAACCATGTCTGTGGTAACATCGCAAATAAACCAGGACACATTCCAATACAACTCTTATCTTTATTTTATACTTTGCACTGCCATGTCTAACTCTTGAGCAGTAAAGGGATCATCCAATATAGGAATATTAGGTGAGACAGACACATCAATGATTTGATTAGGATTAACTGTCGGAGGATTAAAAAAAATTGAAATGCAATTTTAAATTGATGTCTTCAGGTTGCACATCATTGGGCTTCACCACATTCCCCTTCCAGTTAATAGATTTCCATATAATTTTTGGGTAGTTTTTTCCAAATATTCTCCTCCATCGAGGGTGGTCTTGATCCCATCCATTAAACTCTAACTCCCAAAGACTGAAAAACTCTGCAGTCCTTTGCTACATTATTGACAATCTTATTACCTGTCTCTAAAATATTAAAAATGTTCTCATTTTGAATTTCTAATAATTCTGGGGGCTGAGTTTCATTAATGACTAATTTGAATCTATCCAAGTGTACATTCTTAAAGGAAGGTTTCCTGGTTGTGTAACTGTTTTCAAAATATTGAACATTATAGCAAGAACTACCTAAATTTAAAGCCCTTCCATCAGCAAGGATGGCACTGTTTCCTGAATGTCATTAAATTCAAATTGAACCATCTGTGGGGCGTGGTCAGATCCTACAATATTCTGGTTCATTTCAATAGATTTCATATATTTCAGTGTATTTTCTTTTAACATACATACATCAATCTCAGAAATCCAATTTGACCCTCTTTTAAAAGATAAACCTCCTTCTAACCTTTTACCCTTCTATACTAAGTGATTACCTATCACCATTGTGCTGCCACGACAAAGGTTCAGCAATTGTCTCCCATTTTCATTCACACTTGTATCTATTACCCCTTCATATTTGTATGAATTGAAACTTTCATCATAAAGAACAGGCTTACCTACACGCGAATTCAAATCACCCATTAGTACAACCTTATTGTGTTCAATCACAACTGCGCTTAGGTTACCAAAACAAGCTGGCTGAAAATAAGGAGAGTCATTTTGTGGAATATATACCCCACCAAGCATAAAGCCTGGAAAACATGACAATTCTAGCAAAATTTGACCTTCAACCATTTTTACCCCGACCAGGGTAATATTTATTAATCGAACTCGAGGTGCAGTCTTAGCCAAAATGCCCTTTCTGCAGTTCCAGCAACTAAAAATAAAAAATAATAATAATAATAAAGGTTTTGGTTCTAAATCTATTTCCATATACAATAAAAAAAATACTATAACCAAAAAGTCTTCATTTCATGGCTGGTCAGAATATGAAAACATCTCTGCAATCAAACTTTTTATCAACCTGATAAAGTTATATGTGGTATTATGGTTGTATATTCACAATTAAGCTGTGTTATCAACAATGTTTTTATCCACGAAATATTTTTCATGACATCACTGGACTCGAACTAGTATCGCAGCTTCAAAGTCATGCTGCCTTAACCAGTGTTACCTCTACAACTGACAAGCAGTCAAAATTTCATGGCACAGCCATTATATGCAAGCATCTCTCACACATAGAATAAACGGATTCTATCTGAATTCCACTATGTTCATATTACAGCTTCCCTTTAACTTCTGTGGTGTCGTTGGCAGCACCTTAGCTTAGTAATAATAAGTCCCAGGTTCAAGTCCCGGTCGAGTTAAAAATGATTCATGTTTTCACATATGTAATGTGCTTATTTGGTTATTGTTGGTCCCGAATGAGATTGGGAGTTGAATTAAATGCGAAAAAGAAACCACCAGTGAAGTTGGGGAAACTGTAATATGAACATAGTGGCATTCAGATAGAATGCATTCATTCCTACTACAGCAAATATAAGCAGTAAGATTTGTTTACATTTTACATTTTGTGTTGTAGTTGATAGTGCCTTGTATCAGTAATAACATGTCCCAGGTATATATATATATATATATATATATATATATATATATATATATATATATATATATATATATATATATATATATATATATATATATATATATATATATATATATATATATATATATATATATATATATATAAATATATATATAAATATATATATATATATATATATATATATATATATATATATATATATATATATATATATATATATATATATATATATATATATATATATATATATATATATATATATATATATATATATATATATATATATATATATATATATATATATATATATATATATATATATATATATATATGTATATATATATATATATATATATATATATATATATATATATATATATATATATATATATATATATATATATATATATATATATATATATATATGTCGTATGAATTTTGGACTTCCATTTGAATTCACACTTTGTAAGATGACTGGGTTATCTCACCGTTTGTCACCACTGACGTATTGCTTTTCTTTGCTACGTTTTAATTACTATGTTATAATTATTAGTACCAGACGGGTACAAGGTAAGAATGGACAAGCAGTGATTCCTTTGCTTATATTTATTCTAGAGTACAACACAACTTCGACACCTCAATGCCCCCACCCTATGACTATCACAATCTATGATCTATTCGTGCCCCGGGCAAAGTTCTAACTAACTGTCTCTGCCCTGGGTGGCTCTTGAAATACCCCCAGGGGCAGGGCGTGGCTTGACATCCAATTCTGCCAATGAGATCAAGGGATATCTAGTCCTGCCAATCAACGCCAGGTTCAAAGTGGAATCCCGCCTACTTCCGGGGAGGAGCTATTGGGCATCTCTCCAGGGCATGTACTTACGTACGGGCCACAGGTTTATGTTTCTTGAGGTTTAGGAAATGGCTAACTTCCTGGCCTTTCCTGCCCTTCTCGATGCCAGATCCTAAGTCTCACGGTTCCGGTCATATATCTCCTTGACACTTTCTACAAACATTGTAATAAAATCTCTGTGCCCTCGACCAACCGTTACCCCTCAAGATCTGTTACAAGTTTCAGATTCTGGCTTCAGCATGACGGACTGGCTTCAGCATGACGGACTGGCTTCAGCATGACGGAAGTCATACGACATCCCTCCCAACCAAAACTGAAATATCTCTTATTTCAGTCGAAGCATGGGCTAATTTTCCGGGAGCTCTTGGACATCTCCTAGCTAACATTAGTTTACAATAGAAATGGGGCCGAATTATTTAAGCTATTTTCTAAGAATTCCTATACAAATTCCACAAACATAACATATATAGAGTACTTTTACAGACAACTAGAGCATGCAGGGTCTATTTCCTTGTTGGAAATCTGTAATACAAACATATTCTTATGTTTAAACAACCATAATTCCAGTGTGAAACTAATATCAAACATTAATTAAGATCAAAAGTCAGTTTAAATCAAAACATTAATTCATCTACTTCTCTCGTTTCTTTAAAAGACTAAATTGAGTTAATTACGGTAAAACCACGACTTATGTAGCACATTAGCAAACAAATGAGGTAGAGTATTGGCATGTATACACATTTAAAATGATATAGACCATAACATCAACAGTAATTTCTATAAGAGACCTTATCTTAATAAATTCTATTCCTATCATTATTAGGGGCATTGATTTGTCTTAAAATTAAGCCTTAAAAACTACTCCTGAAACAAAACATGTTTTACTGTGTGTAAAGTCAACACATTTACTGTCTCTATATGCAATTACTATTCAGAGACCACTTAATAT
>JAXCGZ010003359.1:12500-15164 GCA_037179515.1 Halocaridina rubra | reverse complement strand
TCGTGCTTCGTGACGTCATCTGTAGGAGACATTCCTAGAGCAGTAATTGGCTCTGATTTCATTTTAAGGATTATTTTAGTGGTGGTCCCTGGCAGGCAATTATAGCAGAGATGCAAGGGAGAGACAGTATTTTTAGGTGCAACAAGTGGAAGCAAATAAAATAAAACGAGAATACTAATGAAAAGTTAGGTTACTGGTTCTGTGTTTCTTTATAATTTTCTTGGCCCGTTGCAGGCAGAAAAATAGGAGCAGCCTTTATATTGGGGCTATACTTCTACACGTACAAGAAGAGTAAATAAACACTATAGAATTAGCTATAAGCTAAAATACAAATTGCAAATAATCATAATCTGCGAAAGTCAAGAAGTGGGAATTATTTTATTAGTTAGAAAATAACAGTTATGTTAGAGGGAATTAATTTTTTTTTTAGTTAGAAAATAACAGTTATGTTACTAATTTAATTAATAAGGCATCTAACAGCCTCTGTTGACATTGAGCGAAACACTCTGTCACAATCAGCATACATAACAAGTAGGCAATCTCTTATAAATTGAGGTAAATCATTAACATATATTAGGAAGATAGATGTCGCAGAAATGAGAATGCTGAGGTGGATGTGTGGGGTGACGAGGGAGGACAGGATACGAAATGACCGGATCAGAGGTACAGTGAAGGTGGTGGAGGCATCGGAGAAAGCGCAGGAGAGGAGATTACAGTGGTTCGGTCATGTGAAGAGGAGAGCAGAAGACTACGTGGGTGCGAGAGTGATGGAGATGGACGTGCAGGGCAGACGTAGACGAGGAAGACCTAAACTACGATGGAAGGACCGACTGAAGGAGGATCTCAGAGAGAGACAGCTGGGGGAGGAGCAAGTGATGGACCGGAACCAGTGGAGACAACTAGTGAAGAGATACGACCCCATATGAAAATGGGAACGCAAATAGAGGAAGAAGAAGAAGAAGGTAAAGCAGAGGACCCAAAATTGAACCCTGAGGAACGCCAAAACTGATATCTAAAGAAGAAGAGAGAGTCGAGCCCATTCGAACTGATTGAATTCGATCTTTCAGATAATTTTCAAGCCAAAACGAGTCAACATAATCATTGGAAAGTTTGGTCATTAGAATTTGATGGTGAATACTGTCAAATGCTTTAGACAAATCTAACAATAATAAAAGTGATATTTTCGTATTTTCAATATTACTATAAATTTTATTAGTAATTTTAAGTAGGGCCGTCTCGGTCGAAAGTTTAGGCCGAAAACCGTGTTGTTCCTCACATAATACGCAATTTGATTCAAGGAAATTTATCAACTGGGTGGAAACTACCTTCTCTAGTATTTTAGACAGGATGCTGAGAAGAGAGATTGGCCTATAATTTTCAACATTATTAGTATCTCCACTCTTAAAAACGGGAATGATATAGGGATGCTTCCAGAGGTTAGGATAAATGCCTGTAACAATGGATGTATTAACAATGACTAGAATTAAAAAAACTGTAACTGGCAATGAGTCAATTAGGAAGCGAAGTTGTATCCCATCGGAACCACAAGAGTATGTTGGTTTGAGGTTCTTTATGATAAAAATAAGTGTGACTAAATGGATTGGGTGCGGTCTAAAATTATTGATAATATTTCTTTCAGCTGGAGGCTGGCAATTAAGTGGTTGATTAATAATCAAGTCATTATTATCCTGGGACTTATCATATGTGGACTTACCTATTTTAGCAAAATACTTATTAAAATCATTCACTCGCTTTTCCACATTATCATTGAGAAGGTCAGAACTATCTAAGATTTCCTTATTTGCAGGAATTATTCTTTTTATAACATTCCAAGTTCCTTTGATATTTCCTCTATACTTAGAAAATTCTTCCCTGAAATGATTTTTCTTCTTTTCGGACAACATTGTTTTAGTAAGGTTTCTTTCTCTTCTATAGGCTCTTTCCATCTCGGAGTTTCGTCTATCAGATTTAAATTGCCTTAGGAGGTCAACTCTCCTTTTCATTTGCTCCTTTAATTGAGAGTCAATCCACGGGGCTGGAGGGCGTGTCATGACTTTGGTTGAAAGAGGGGCACATTCATTTAAACATCTCGTAAAAACATCAGTAAAAGTAGAAACTTGATAATTTACACAATCTGTAGATAATATTGAATTTAAAATGTTGTAGTCATTAAGAAGAATGTCACAAAAACAATTTTGAGAATAATTCTCAAGAGAGCGGAAAGTTTTAACGATTGGCGGTCTCTTTTCTTTCCTGACATTAACTGTAACTATTAGCAGCTCGTGGTCTCCCACGGGACAAGGTAAGACATCGTGGTGAACTATAAAACTAGGTGTATTTTAATTATAAGATCAATTAGGCTGGAGGAATTAGTGGTAATACGGGTCGCTTTATTCACAAGCTGATTTAAGTGGAGGGATTGAATTAATATCTCTATTTTATTATTAGGACGAAAAAGATTGTCATTGAAGTCGCCTATAATAATGAGAGGTTTGTTCCTCAAACAGACAGACCGAAATACCTCGGAGATGTAATCAAAGGTGTCGTTGAGTGCATGAGGGTGCCTATATACACATCCCGGGATGAAGGAAGGGAATTTCCCACTCTGAAGAGTCAACCAAATGTCCTCGAGATGAGGAGGTCGCTCAACTTCAGGGGTCTTTA
>JAXCGZ010003359.1:0-7500 GCA_037179515.1 Halocaridina rubra | reverse complement strand
TTATGTACCCACGTGTATAATGACGTACAATCCCTTCCGGACATGGCTAAACTGAGTTTTTTTTTTTTTTTTTTATTCAGATAACTGTACATGGGGACATGTGCACATGGGCACTCCCAGTCATATTGCAGTTGATAACATTACAATCTATGTGGTTATGTAAAAATAACATACTAATAGAATTTGCAATTAATTTAAAATATCATAGCAAGTAATTAATAATAAAATATAGTGTAATAATTGAAGAGTACTTGAAGAGTAATCATTGTGACAATATTTTCAATAGCCCTTGTTGAGTGCTATCATTTAAATTCCGTACTACTGCAGACAATTTGAAGCAGATATAGAATACAATTTTCAGGTTAGAATAATAAGTAGGTACATACATATATATATACACACATACATACACACACACACACATATATATATATATATATATATATATATATATATATATATATATATATATATATATATATATATATATATATATATATATGCATGCATTAATTAGATGAGCAATAGAAACACCACTGGGGCTTCATAGCCATACATATCAAGGAGAGAGAGAGAGAGAGAGAGAGAGAGAGAGAGAGAGAGAGAGAGAGAGAGGGGTTTGTGGTATTCATTTCAGCAAAAGGAGTTATTCGTCCTTACTACAGATAAAGACACATCCATGCATACTCATACACATCATTGTCATCTGAGGGTAACACAGCAGAGGAAAGTGCATGTACTTAATTGCATATACGTACACATATAAACCTGAACATACATACATACATACACATAAACACAGTGCCATATAATGGAGGATAAATTTGGAAGGAAAAGAAAGAGAAAGACTGAAAGCCTCTCCCCCTCTCCACCCTTCAAATTATGTACGTGAGAGAGAATTACGTCAATTAATCCATTATCACTATTATCACAACCATTGCTACCACCATCATGATTATTATTATCATCATCATTATTATTATTATCATTATTATTATTATTATCATTATTATTATTATTATTATTATTATTATTATTATTATTATTATTATTATTACCATCATCATTACTACAGCTTTTGTATATAGATAGAGTTATGAATCAAAAGTAGTAATTATTGATACATATAGACATGCACATACATATACATGAGTCTTGGAATGGCAATTGTAGTTACTGTAGAAATCATTTTAGAAAAAAATGAGCTAATAATATGAACTTAAAGTAATTTAAATTATTACTAACCTCACTACTACTACTGCTACTTCTGCTATTATTATTATTATTATTATTATTTTTATTATTAGTATTAGGATCAGTATTATTTTTATTATTATTATTACATTATTATTATTATAATTATTATAATTATTATTATTATTATTATTATTATTATTATTATTATTATTATTATCATTGTTGTTATTATTATTGTTATTATTATTATTATTATTATTATTATTATTATTATTATTAATATTATTATTATTATTATTACAAGAGGTTTTACCACTATTACTATTATTGCTACTACTACTACTACTATTACTGCTTCTTCTACTGCTACTAATACTGTTACTAAAACTACTACTTCAGCTGCTGCTGCTGCTACTACTACTACTACTGCTACTACTTTAATGTACTTTTTTAAGTAATTACTTCAGTCAGTAATCCCAAATTTATAAAATTAATATGATTAATAATAATAATATTAATAATAATAATAATAATAATAATAATCAGTCCTTCCATGACCTTTTGCTGCCTTGAAATTGAACTCAACCCCTCAACGTAATTTATGTGTGTACGTGTGTATATCCTTAGATATACTCACAGAAAGAAAGAAACAAAGAAAGCAAGCGAAAGAGAGAGAGAGAGAGAGAGAGAATGTATAAAAGTAAATTTCCCAATACATTCTTATTGCTTCATAAATATTTACTTGATGTATGACAACCTAAATTCCGATGTGTATAAAAATATGTCGAATGACGAGCGCTGAACTATAGACCAGTTTCCTTGACCAGCATAGTTTGCAAAGTTATGGAGAAACTACTAAGGAAACATATCTCTCTTCACTTGGAATCCTTCAACTTTTTGTCAGTGAGGCAACATGGCTTCAGAGAAGGTAGATCAACAGTAACAAACTTATTAGAATTTTATGATGAGGTAAGCCAAATCTTACAGGAAAGAGAGGGCTGGGCAGATTGCATATTCCTAGACTTCCAGAAAGCGTTTGACACTGTTCCACATGGGAGACTTATTAGGAAGCTGCAATCAATGGCTAGAATAGGTGGAAATGTTTTGGAATGGATAAAAACTTACTTAGAAGGAAGGGAACAGAGGGTTAGAGTAAGACACTCAGTGTCTGAATGGAGAAGAGTTAGTAGTGGAGTTCCACAGGGTTCAGTTTTAGGGCCACTTTTGTTCCTTGTATATGTAAATGACCTACCAGTCTGTAAATTCATTCATGAATATGTTTGCAGATGATGCAAAGATTGTGAAGAAAGTAAAAAACGAGAACAATGGTAGAGAACTTCAGGAGGATCTAAATAATCTGCATGAGTGGTTAGAAAAGTGGCTAATGAAATTCAATACTTCAAAATGTAAGGTAATGAGAATGGGTACAAGTGCAAGAAGGCCCAAGCTTGACTACTCGGTGGCTAGAGTACAACTTCAAGAGACAGAAAATGAGAGAGATCTAGGAGTAAACATACTGGCAGATTTGTCTCCAGAAATACATATAAATGGCATAGTAAGGGCAGCATATGCATTCTTATCAAATGTAAGGGTAGCCTTCAGGCACATGGCCAAGGAAATGTTCAGAAATATTTATGTAACCTATGTGAGGCCAAAACTCGAATATGCAGCCCCCTTTTGGAATCTGCACTTGAAAAAGCACATAGCTAAGCTTGAAAAAGTTCAAAGACATGCCACGAAACTGGTGCCAGAAATACGCAATCTCAGTTATGATGAGAGGCTGAGGGAATTAGACTTACCATCACTCGAAGCTAGAAGAGTGAGGGGGGATATGGTGAGTCTTTAAATTCCTTCATGGTTATGATAGAGTGGATAGGGATCGATATTTTGATATGGCTGGCTCTAGAACTAGAGGTCATAGTTTGAAGCTTCGTAAGAAAACTTCTTTGCAGGATGTAAGGAAATACTTTTTCAGTGTAAGAGTAGTTGATAATTGGAATTGGCTAAGCGAGGAGGTAGTTAATGCTATCTCAATCCATAGTTTTAAGGACAGGTATGATAAGTATCACTAAGTATAAAATGGAACCGATGAAGAGACGGGAAGATACGAGCTTTGGGCTCTTTCCCGTAAACACAATTAGATAATCAATTAGGTAATCACACACACGCACGCACTGCGTAAGCAAACATCTTTGCAGGATGTAAGGAAGTACTTTTTTATTGTAAGAATAGTTAATGATTGGAATTCGCTAAGCAAGGAAGTAGTTTATGCTAATTTCTTTTAGTTTTAAGGACAAATATGATTAGCGTCTTTGAGTTTACAATGGAACAGGCCATGAAACGGGGAGTTACACACACATGGTTCTTTCCCGTAAGCACAATTAGGTAATTACATACAAGTATATTCTTGGCATTGGTTTTCAGTAAATATATGAATAAGTAAATGAATATGTAATTAATCGGTTAGTGATGCGGCCCGGATAATGCGGAATATAATTGATTGTAAGTGCTCCTGCTCTGTCCTAACCCTCTGTACTGTTCGTGTTATTACAGCAGGTACACTTTGTCTTTACTAGAGGTACACGTCTTTTAGTGTGCGAGGGTACACTTTTGTCTCACAAGAGGAGGTACACTTACTTCCTACAGTGTAAAGATGGTACAGTCAGTATCTACGTGGGAGGTGCACTAAATACCCTACTAGTGGGAGGAGGTACACATAATTCCTACAAGAGTGCAGGAGGTACACTTAGTTTCGTCTGGAGGAGGTACACTTAGTTTCGTTAGGAGGAGGTACACTCACTTCCTACAAGGTACAGGAGGTGCACTTTATATTGCTACAATACAGGTATTCTTCATTTCCTACAAGGGAGGTACATCATACCCCTTCCGGGGGTACACTAAGACTCTACAAGTGATGTATATCCCTACAGAAAGTACAATAAATCCTACCTGGGGGTGCACATCCCTGCAGGAGGCACTTTAATTCCTACAAGGGGTACACATCTATATAGGGAATGATACATGTCCCTATAGGGGTACACGATCTCTCTACAAGGGGTACACATCTCTCTAGTCTAGAGGTACACATTCTCTCTACCTGGGTACACCATACCCCCTACAAGGGTGCTATGCAAGATCCAACCAGAAGATACAATTTGTACCTCCACTTGTTCTTCTAATAGTGCTGTTGAGGTTACACTTGGCCAATTCAAAGCACACATATACCTCACTATCACCGCCACCACCACACTTTTTGGGTCATCCACAGAGTCAGTGGCAGGGATCTTCTGTCGTGAGGATTGGCAGTCGTAGCTGCTGGAAAGGTTACCACAAATCCTCCCTCCCAGCACCACCACACTGCTTGACAGTTGACAGTAGGCAAGAATCTTCTGCCATGATGCCCAACAGCCGTAGCTGGTTTACCTCTCACTGCTCCATCTCATGGCAGCCATTTCCCACACCCGCCCATCCCGGTGTACAGCACTGAGCTGGTCCATTCAGGTCTTCATAGTGATGTTGCATTTCTCAAATGGGAGATCTCCTCACATATCATATCCTGTGGCTGTTGTTACGTAACTCCTTCACCAATGACAACAGAGAGAGAGAGAGAGAGAGAGAGAGAGAGAGTGAGTATTTAGTTGCATAGATATTTTGGTATATACATAGGCGCAAGTTAGTGAGATCAGATATATAATCAAGCCACTTAATGGGATAAATGAGAGAGAGAGAGAGAGAGAGAGAGAGAAATGTGCAAGTCATCAGCGTACGCAATCTACCCTTGCAATTCTCAACTCTCATGACAAGTATCAATGAAGTAGAACACTGCGGTTGATTTCCATCTACGATGGAGAAGGGTTGAGTCTATTCCAGGGGTTCTCAACCTTTTATACGCCTTTTCCCCTTTTCAGGAATTTCAACATGCTCAGTGTCAGTCTATGGCACAGACAGGCACTGAACCTGTGAGATCTTGAATAACTCGTTAAAAATCGGGGGTGGGGGGAAATAACGCCCTGGCCCCCATAAGTATTTTCCCATGGCACCCAGATTGAGAACCACTGGTCTGTTCCTATGGTAGGCCAGTTAGCTCCACTTGGTGCCTCACCCAATGACGGGTGAATGGAGAAATTCAGTGTCAGAATGGAATTTTGTCAGTAAAATTTTGAGTCATATTTAAACCATAATCTCTCCTTTAAAATAGCTAGTGGAAAACAGTGACCACTTATGAAAGATCCTTGCCCATTTACCCTGTGGATGACCCAAGAAAAATGTTGGGGGAAATTGTGACAACCCTTTATCCCCAAGGAGCTGAGAGGAGTGTTTGAGGCATGTTTAATTTCTGCTGAATGTGTGCTTTGACTCAGCCAATCCCTTGTCAAAGGGGCCTGAGGCTACATTATTTATATGTACTTATAAAGAAAAATAAAGTTAAATTAGATATGGCTAGGTATTGCTTTCTGTGATTTAGGTTAGGTTAGGTAAGGTCCAAAGATAATTTTAGTGTGAAGAATTTTTCAAGGTAAACGAATTTAATAACATATTTATTATTATTTTACATTCATAAAACAATATTAACAATATGGTGTCAAAACCCTATAATTGCAATATAGTCCCTAAAATGCTAATAATGCAATATGACACTAGAAACCTTAGTTTTGTAATGTGGCAGCAAAACCCATAATGTTGCAACATGGTGTCAGAAACTGCAATATTGTGTCAGAATCTGTATCCATGCAGCATGATGTCAGAGACTGTAATGATGCACTGTGGTTTCATAATCTAATGATGCAGCATGGTGTCAGAAACCGCAGCAGTGCAGCATTGTGTCAGAAACTGTATCGATGCAGCATGATGTCAGAGACTGTAATGATGCAGTGTGGAGTCAGAATCTCATGATGAAGCATGGTGTCAGAAACTGCAGCAGTGCAGCACTGTGTCAGAAACTGTATCGATGCAGCATGATGTCAGAGACTGTAATGATGCCGTGTAGTATCAGAAACTAATGATGCAGCATTGTGTCAGAAACTGTAACAATGCAACATGGTATCAGAAATCGTAATGATGCAGCTTGGTGTCAGAAACTGTAGTGTTGCAGAATGGTGTCAGAATCATAGTGATGCAGTGCAGTGTCAAAAACCGTAATGATGCAGTGTGGTATCAGACACCATAACAATGCCACGTGGTGTCAGAAACCATAGCAAAGCAGCATGATGTCAGAAACCTTAGTAATAAGAAATTGGCACCAGAATGAAAGGTACCACACGCCTGCATTATGCTGCAACACAGTGCCTGAAATCCTAGAGGTGCAAGTGGCACTAGAAATATGGAACACGCAACATAAAACCAGACGCCGTAACGATGATACATATTACCAAGAGCTAAAAAAAAAATGCAATTTTGAAACCCAAGAGATGCAATATGGCGGATGAACCCCTTTAAGATGCAACATGGTACACCATGTCAGATGTAGAATTGGGACAGAAAACTTTTTTTTTTTTATGTCACTATATATTCCAATTATGGGGCTGGACACTGACCGGTAGGATCCGGGGAAGTAAGGCTAGATGTCCTTCCTTGCGACCTGTGGTCGGTCACCTCCCGAATCGAGGATGCCAACTACTACGCTACTGCGGTCACCAGAACCGAGACAGGAAGATTCCAGTTTAAAATCGTGGGGTCGCAGTAACTGAGCTTAGCCACTCCCTCTCCCTTTCCCCTACCCCCTACCATAGACTCTCTCTCTCTCTCTCTCTCTCTCTCTCTCTCTCTCTCTCTCTCTCTCTCTCTCTCTCTCTCTCTCTCTCTCACACACACACACACACACACACACACACACACACATTACCTAATTTTTTGTGTAAACTGGGGAAAGCTCTTAAGCCGTTTTACCTGATCCTGTGGTTCTATATATTGTTAAAAACAGTATCCTTCCCATTTATATTAACTAGTTAGTTAGTTTGATACACGAAAAAATTGAATAATAAAAGAAAAAAAAAATTACCAAATACCCACCTGTCAACAGTACTGAGTTAAGTTGCCAAGTAGTACAGCAGTCCTATTTTCTTCATTTTTTTTTTGCTTTTCTTTTAGCTTTCTCGTTTGCTATTTTGTTATTTTGTATATATATTGAGTTAAATGTAAAGTCTAAATCCCGTGATAACATATCTTGGTTAGCAAGTCAGTTTATCAGTTAGGAAGAATATATAACAGAAACAGGTGGGTGCCACCTCGAACACAAATTCGAATTTTCCTTCAGGTTTGACTTTTGTTTTTCTTTTTCTTTTTATACTTAAATTACCATGGTCA
>JAXCGZ010003358.1:0-15207 GCA_037179515.1 Halocaridina rubra | reverse complement strand
ATATATATATATATATATGAATATGTATATATATATATATATATATATATATATATATATATTATATATATATATATATATATATATATATATATATATATATATATGAATCATTTATTTACCCCGACAGGGACTTGAACCTAGGATTTATAATTACTAAGTCAAGGCGTTACCAACTACAAACCACAGAAGGTTAAAAGGAATCCAACCTTATAGCTTATATCTGCTATACTTAGGAATGAAAGCATTCTATCTGAATGCCACAATGTTCATATTACAGATTCCCCTACCTCACCCCTGGCTTCATTTTTGCATTTAATTCAATTCCCAATCTCATTCGGGCTATACAATAACCAAACAAGCACATTACATATGTGAAAACATGAACTATTTTTTACCCCGACAGGGACTTGAACCTATGACTTATAATTGCTAAGTCAAAGCGCTACCAACTACTCACCACAGAAGGTTAAAAGAAATCCAACCTTATAGCTTATATCTTCTATACATAGGAATGAAAGCAAACAAAACAAACAAAGAAACAAAACAAAAACATTTATTTCCATTTTGTACAATGGTTATTCAACATTAATAGTAACTTATAAGTAGACATGTAATTAAACTAACAAATAAGAGGGTTAGACATATAGTTAAATTAAATGTAGCTTTCATAGAAAATAATAATGCTGTAATAAAAATGTTACAATAATGTTAATAATAAAGTAGTAAGTATGCCACTAGATACAGGATCGTTATTATCTATCTGAATGCCACTATGTTCACATTATAGATTCCTCAACCTCACTCGTGGCTTCATTTCGCATTTACTTCAATTTTCAATCTCATTCGGGCTATACATAGATAGAATACGTTCATTCCTAAGTATAGCAGATATAAGCTATAAGGTTGGATTCCTTTTAATCTTCTGTGGTGTGTAGTTGGTAGCGCCTTGACTTAGTAATTATAAGTCCTAGGTTCAAGTTCCTGTCGTGGTAAATAATGATTCATATATATTATATATATATATATATATATTATATATATATATATATATATTATATATATATATATATATTATATATATATATATATATATATATATATATATATATATATACATATGAATCATTTTTTATCTTTTCTGAGGAACTATGGGGAATCCTTTGTCGTCGCACTTGATATCTCTAAGGCTTTTGACAGAGTCTGGCACAATACTCTGTTGGTCAAACTCCCTGCCTATGGCTTTACCCCTTCTTTCTGTTCTTTGATTTCCAGTTTTATTACTGACCGTTCTATATCTGTTGTTGTTGATGGAGCTATATCTAGCTCTTTCTCTGTTACCAGTGGTGTTCATCAGGGCTCTGTTTTTTCACCTACTCTCTTCCTTCTCTTCATGAATGTTCTTCTACAATCCCCATCTTCTTCTCTTCTTCATGCCTTTGCTGATGATTGTTCCCTTCACTTTTCCTCTGCCTTTTCTTCACAACTTTCATCTGTTACTCATAATCAATCTCGTATCACTCTTTCTTCTACTCTTAACTCCGATTTGCAGAGAGTGGGGCACTCAAAATTTAGTTAAATTTAATGCCTCTAAGACAAATTTTCTGGCTATCTCTTTATCATCTTCTCCTCCTGATAACGCTATTGTCTTCGAAACTAATGAAATTTACCCTCTTAACTCTATCAACATATTAGGAATCCATATAGCCTCTAACTTGTCTTGGAGGAATCACATAATCCAAATTTCTAAATCTTCATTCAAAACATTGGGGGATTTGTTTCGTTTTCGTCATTAGTTTTCCTCTTTGCAGTTGCTTAAAATTTACAAAGGTCTTATCCGCGCCTGTTTAGAATACTGCTCACACATCTGGGGTGCTTCTTCGTTTACTTATCTTCTTGATAGGGTTGAATCTAAGGCAGTCAGACTCATTAATGATCCTTCTCTTACTTCTAACCTGGATTCTCTCTCTCTTCGCCGTAAGGTATCTTCCTTTTCGCTTTTCTATCGCTACTACTTCCATCGCTGCTTTGATGAGTTGGCGAGTTGCATCCCTCCTCCACTGCCGAGGCCGCGTAACACTTGCCAAGCGGCCTCATCTTACAGGTACTGTGTGGAGATTTGTAGCTCGTGGGTTGGTCAGTGCAGCGACTGCTTCTTCCCATCTACCTCTAGACTCTGGAACTCTATTCCTCCTTCTGTCTTTCCTAATTCTTATGACCTTTCATCCTTCAAAGAGCAGATCTATCGTCATCTCAGAGCCTACTCCTCCATATCTCTGGGTCCTCTGTACTTTGACTGTTTTTTTCTGTCTGTTGTTCAACTTTGTGTGACATTACCTCATCTATGCCTTGCCCTTAACCTTTTTCTTTTCCTTCGTCTTGGTATTTTCTCGTGCCCGGGCCTTTATTGATGAGGGCAGTTTCTACCTGTCCCGCTGTCACATTCTTAAAAAAAAAAAAAAAAAAAAAAATATATATATATATATATATATATATATATATATATATATATATATATATATATATATATATATATATATATATATATATATGTATATATATATATATATAATTTTGAATATTAAAAATCTTTAAAAATTGTTCTTACTGATAAGGTCATTTTTTGTTTTATCAGATAACTGTTATCAAAAGTAAAATTAATTCTGTAACATATAAAATTCTTAAGACATATTGAAAAACATATTTTTTATTTTTTTCATTAATATCACTGAATAGGTTGGCCTATGGCATCAACCGACTTTTGTGATTCTACAGCTGAAGGGTCTTATGGACTTAAATAAGACAGTTCAAGACAGTTCGATGTTAAATCAGTTACGGTTCTCTTTCTATGCCCTACATCAGCACCGAATATTCTTGAATATTCATGACACATGTCTTATCATCCCATCACATCTGACAAGCATAATTCTCCCTAACTATGTTACTTTATATTTTCTTCGTGCCAAGGCAGAATGAGGGTAGATTTTTTTGACCCCTCCTGCTGTCACAATCATAAAAAGAGAACAGAAACAAATGCATAAAGCACAACAAGTATTTGAAAATGTACTTTTTTTTCTAGGCATTTGAGTCTTTTATTAACATCAGAGAAATATGTTTCATCAAATACAACTCAAATTCTTTATGAAAAGAAATATTCTTTGCAAAGCTAAAAGGCTTTCCTCATGTGCGTCTTAAAGAGATTCATAAAGTCATTAAAATGTATCTCTTATTTCAAAATGGTTTTATGGCTTTCTCATTCAGACTATCACGGTGTATTAGATATGAAAGGCTTCACGTGATGTTATTAAACCTCTTATGCATTCAGATACTTAACGGCAGAAATATGCAAACGGATTTTTTAAATTAATTTCTGCTGCCTATACTGTTTTATAATAATATTAATAACCACAGAAGTTCATTCTCTCATAGGATAAAATTGCCAAGGCTTTCAAAAAATTTGTGGAAATTTAATCATACGCTAAATTTATCTATTATAGAGAAGATATGAACAACGATGACGAGTAAAGGAAAATATATTGGCGTATTCTTTTCAATTCTTTTTGAAATGGAAGATTTTGAAATTTAATAATGGTTGTACGGTCAAAATTAGAGGCTAGTACATTATTTCCTCAAGAGGTGCCATTTCATATATCTTTTGCAGGAGGAGAGATAGAGACTGAAAATGGCATATAATTTAAGCGAGATATTGCATATGTTTTAACGTAAGCAGAAAATGTGTTCAAAGATATGCAAAACTTATTATTATTGTTATTATTATTATTTTGTTATTATTTATATTTTTATTATTATTATTATTTTTATTATTATTATAATTATTATTATTATTATTATTATTATTATTATTATTATTATTATTATTATTATTATTATTATTATTATTATTATTATTATTATTATTATTATTATTATCATTATTATTATTATTATTATTATTATTATTATTATTATTATTATTATTATTATTATTATTATTATTATTATTATTATTATTATTATTACTATTATTATTATTATTATTATTATTATTATTATTATTATTATTATTATTATTATTATTATTATTATTATTATTATTATTATTATTATTATTATCATAATTATTATTATTATTATTATTATTATTATTATTATTATTATTATTATTATTATTATTATTATTATTATTATTATTATTATTATTATTATTCCTATTATTATTATTATTATTATTATTATTATTATTATTATTATTATTATTATTATTATTATTGTTATTATTATATCTATTATTATTGTTATTATTATTACTATTATTATTATTATTATTATTATTATTATTATTATTATTATTATTATTATTATTATTATTATTATTATTATTATATTTGATTTGTTACTACTATCATATTTATTATCATTACGATCTTATCAATACACTCATATTTATTATTAAGAATCTAATTAATATAAACGTAATTTAAAAGAGGTATTAATATTATCATGTTTCCTGAGTAAGAATAAAAAAAAAAGAATAAACGACAAAGAGAACCAACAAGATAAAAGGAAATCGCGATGAGACATTTGGAGGTGTGGTAGGTAGGGTGTTTGGAGTTGAGAGAGGGAGAGGGAGAGGTTCTGTTGATAAACGAAGAGATGAGAAAAAGCAAGATATACACACAAGAGACTGGCACACTAATTTTACCGAGCCTGCCAGGAATCGGTCAGTTTTTTGAGTGTATGGGGGGTAATAATGACAAACCCGGCGAGCCTGACCTGTCGCGTCATCTTTTCAACATGTTGAACTGGACAGGTCAGTCTCGCTAAGACTGGCAGTATCCCCGCTAGTCTGTGGTGTGTATGGGGATGACTAGCAGGTCGACAGGTACTGATTTCCTCATTCGTGTATCTTTCTTTGTTCTTTTGGGAGACAATAGTGCTAAAAGGGCTCTTAAGGCATCGTCGGTCATTCGCAAATAATTTCTAAAATCATTTGGGTTATTTTCCTTCAGTTCCTTTAACAAAGACATGTGCAAAAACTTCTCTTTGTTTTTCAGTCATGTCTTCACCCATATATCACGCTTTTTCTTGCAAATTTCATGTTCCTTTTCCTCTTGTAATGATAGCACTTATTTTTCTTTTACTTGGTGCCATTATGTAACGATCTATAAAACCTTAAACACTGATGAAAAAGGAATCAGTACTGCGTCCTCTCCCACGTATGTATGATACATGACTAAAAATTACGTAACCATGTTTACAGTCCTCTAGGAATATGCTGGCAAGGCAGTAGTGTGTGTGGGTATTTCTCAACTGGACTGGCCAGCCCGTCCTGTCCAGTGGGACTAACCCCTTGCCAGTTCTGTGTATATATGGCCTGCTTAAGTGTGTGGTGGAGTGGAAGGAAGTATCATCTCGAATAATAGTGACTAAAATTAAACTGGGATGCGAAGTTTGGGTGTTTGTGAGCACATATGGCCATGACATTGAAAGATGTAAGGAAGAAAGAGAAGAATTTGGATAAAATTGAATGACTGTGTGCAGGACTTTGGAATGAATATGAATGTGGTATTGAAGGGAGATATGTATGCTAGAATAGGAAATGAGCCATTGGATGGTGTAACTGGGAAATATGGAATACCTGGTAGGGAAGAGAGTGGAGAGAAAATTATAAAAATGTTTATTGAGAGTTAGAGATGTTGAATGCTAATATTGTATTTAAAAAGAAGGATGTCCACAAGTTTACCTGATCTGAATAGATAATGGAAGAGTAGTGGAGAGAGCATTAATGGATTATGTTGTGGTGAAAAGGAGGGTGATTTGATGAGTATTGGATGTGAATGTACTAAGAGGAGCTATTGGTGGAATATTTGATCACTATTTAGTGGAAATTAGAGTGAGAATGGGGGAATAATATAGAAAGGGGAGAAGCGAGAGAGGAAGAGAGGTGCAACAAATAAGTGAACTGAATAAGAAAGAGAGAGACTATTAGTGTAAGGCAAGTTTGAGGAATGTGTGAAATGTAGCGAAAGAGAAAGTGGAGAAGGGAGTAGAAGAAGAATGGAGTTGCTTCAAGGAGTAAGATATGAAGTGTGCAGAGGCAGTGTGTGGGAGGAGAGTAACAGGTGTTAGCAAATAGGAAGGTAGTGAATGGTGGAATGAGGAAGTGAGTGCTGTAGTGGTTGAAAAGAAGCAGGCAATTGAGGTATGGTTGCAGATGGGTCCTGTTGAGACATATGAAAGGCATAGTGCAAAGTGGAGGTTAACAAAGTGCATGGTGAGGGAAACAATGAGAGAAGCGGATATAAAGTGGTGTAAGAGCTTGTCTGAGAATTTTGAAAGGAATGAAAAGATGTTTGGGAAGGAAGGGAAAAGAGTGAAAAAAGGTGAGTCTGGTAGGGAGAAGAGGGTGAGAAGAAGAGATGGGCAATTGCTAGTAGATGAAATAAATTATGCAACAGAGATATGTGCTGAGTATTTCATGGAACTGCTAAATGAGGAAGATGATAGAGAGGCAGAGACTGTGGCTGTAGGAAATGAATAGAGAATGTCAATGTTGGGCGGTGGTAATGGTAGAGAAATAGTAAATGAGGAGGTACATTTGGCTTTGAGAATAATGAGAGCAGGTAAAGCACTAGGGATAGATGGGTGTCATGTTGAATGCTTGTCAAAAGGTGGGGAAGCATTAGTGGCATGGATGGTTAGGTCATTGAATGTATTTATTTGAAAGGGAGGGTCCCAGTGGATTTGAAGTGGTGTATGCATAGTTCCACTTATAAAGGGAAAGGGGATAAATGTGAGTGTAGTAATTTTAGAGGAATTAGTTTATTGAGTGTAGTTGGTAAGGTATATGGAAGAGTGTTAATTGAGAGAATTAGGTAAGGTACTGAGAGATTGACTGGAGAAAAACAGTGTGGTCTCAGGAGAGGAAGAGTATGCGTGGATCATACTATTTTATATAACAGGTGTGTGATAAATTCTTAAAGAAATGCATGGACACTTTTTGGTCTTGTGGGATTTAGAGAAAGAGTATGACAGGGTTAATAGAGAAGCATTGCGGAGTGTGATGAGACTGTATGGAAAAAGTGGAAGTCAGTTGAATGCGGTGAAGAGATTTTACATGAATAGTAGAGCATGTGTGAGAGTTGGGTTGGTATGAGTGATTGGTTTGAGGTGAATATAAAGGATACGTCTAAGTTGTGTAATGACAACGTGGTTGTTAAATGTGTATATGGAAGGAGTGGTAAGCGAAGTATATGAAAGAATATTAGACAAAGGCATGGAATTGAACTGAATCACTTTGTGACTGAGTTTATAAGGGTGTTTGAAAAAAGGAAGTTGCTAGTAAATATTGGTAAAAGTAAAATCATGGGATGCACAAGGAGCAATAATGTTGGTGGATTGAATGTAAAAGTGAATGGGAGTTGCTTGAAGAAGCTGAAATTTTTTAGTATCTAGAGTTGTATTTATCAAGGAATGGACGAGTGGATGCGGACTTAAGTCATAGAGTGCATGAAGCGAGTAAATGTTTAGGTGGGTTGAAAAGTGCAATGAGATATATAAATTGGGAAATTAACGCAAAGAGAAGGATATATGATGGCGTGATTATGACGAATTCATTGTATGGACCAGGGACCTAAAATGCATGAAAACTTAAAAAAAAATAAGTTGCATGAATTGGAGATGAAGTGTCTGGGAAGTATGAATGGTGTAACTAGAATTGATAGAGTAAGAAATGAGGAGATTCGGCAGAGAATGGTGTTAAAATTAGTCTGTCTGATAGGTTAGATCAGAGTGTGTTGAGTTGGTTTGGACACATGGATAGGATGTGTGAGGAAAAAATTGCGAAGAGTGTGTGGATTGCAGAAGTGGTGGGAGTTAGGCCAAGATGAAGAAATATAATGAGGTTCATGGATGATGCAAAAAGGGCATTGGATGCACGTAGATTGTCAGAGCAGCAGGGAGGAGAGAGTGCATGAGATGGAAATGAGTGTATAGGTGACAGGGCCAAAAGGGATTTCTCGCACTTGCTAGTTCAGAGAACAGTGATGGATAGGTGTTATAAAGAGGTGTATGCAAAGCAGCTGAGGCTATCAGGTCTCACTCTAGACTATCCTTGCCTGCCTACTTTGTGGATGGCCTAAACAGGGTAGTATGAGGTCAATATGGCACCCCATTATCCCCAAAGAGCTTAGAAGAGTAGTTGAGGTAATGGATCGTGGTGAATGCATGTTTCTTGGTTCGACCACCCTCCTTACAAGAGGAAATTTGGCCATGTGTGTATATATATATATATATATATATATATATATATATATATATATATATATATATATATATATATATATATATATATATATATATTTATATATATATATATATATATATATATATATATATATATATATATATATATATATATATATATATATATATATATATATATATATATATATATATATATATATATATATGTATATATATATATATATATATATATATATATATATATATATATATATATATATATATATATATATATATATATATATATATATATATGAATCATATATATGTTTTCACATATGTAATGTGCTAATTTGAATACACATATATATATGTAGTCACCGTGGCTCAAGCGGTAGCGTCCGCGACTCTGAGGCGTCAGGTCGAGGGTCCGCACCCCGTCACGGTCTGAGGTTAGCAAGGGCATGTACTCAGGGAAACGATTACAGCTGCCAAAATTCCGTGACGTAAAATCGGAACAAACAGAACATATATATATATATATATATATATATATATATATATATATATATATATATATATATATATATATATATATATATATATATATATATATGAATCATATTTTACACCGACCGGGACTCGAACCTAGGACTTATAATTATTAAGTCAAGGCGCTACCAACTACACACCACAGAAGGTTAAAAGGAATCCAACCTTATAACTTATATCTGCTATAATTAGGCATGAACGCATTCTATCTGAATGCCTCTATGCTCATATTACAGATTCCCCAACCTCACTCGTGGCTTCATTTTCGCATTTAATTCAATTCCCAATCTCACTTGGGCCATACAATAACCAAATAAGCACATTATGTGAAAACATGAATAATTTTTTACCCTGGGTAAAAAATGATATATATATATATATATATATATATATATATATATATATATATATATATATATATGTATATATATGTATATATATATATATATATATATATATATATATATATATATATATATATATATATATATATATATATATATATATATATATATATATATATATTCATATATATATATATATATATATATATATATATATATATATATATATATATATATATATATATATATATATATATATATATATATATATATATATATATATATCTATATATATATATATATATATATATATATATATATATATATATATATATATATATATATATATATATATATATATATATATATATATATATATATATATATATATATATATATATATATATATATATATATATATATATATATATATATATATATATATATATATATATATATATATATATATAAATATATATGTGTGTGTGTGTGTGTGTGTGTGTGTGTGTGTGTGTGTGTGATTACCTAATTGTGATTACCTAATTGTGCTTACGGGAAAAACCCAAAGCTCGTATCTTCCTGTCTCCTGATCGGTTCCATTTTGTACTTAGTGATACCTATCATACCTGTCCTTAAAACTATGGATTGAGATTGCTTTAACTACCTCCTCGCTTAGCGAATTCCAATTATCAACTACTCTTACACTGAAAAAGTATTTCCTTACATCCTGCAAAGAAGTTTTCTTACGAAGCTTCAAACTATGACCTCTAGTTCTAGAGCCAGCCATATCAAAATATCGATCCCTATCCACTCTATCATAACCATGAAGGAATTTAAAGACTGTCTCCATATCCCCCCTCAATCTTCTAGCTTCGAGTGAAGGTAAATCTAATTCCCTCAGCCTCTCATCATAATTGAGATTGCGTATTTCTGCCACCAGTTTCGTGGCATGTCTTTGAACTTTTTCAAGCTTAGCTATGTGCTTTTTCAAGTGAGGATTCCACAAGGGGGCTGCATATTCGAGTTTTGGCCTCACATAGGTTACATAAATATTTCTGAACATTACTTTGTCCATGTGCCTGAAGGCTACCCTTACATTTGATAAGAATGCATATGCTGCCCTTACTATGCCATTTATATGTATTTCTGGAGACAAATCTGCCAGTATGTTTACTCCTAGATCACTCTCATTTTATATCTCTTGAAGTTGTACTCCATATAATATGTGTGTGTTTGTGTGTGTGTGTGATTACCTAATTGTGATTACCTAATTGTGTTTACGGGAAAGAGCCCAAAGCTCGTATCTTCCCGTCTCCTGATCGGTTCCATTTTAGACTTAGTGATACTTATCGTACCTGTCCTTAAAACTATGGATTGAGATAGCATTAACTACCTCCTCGCTTAGCGAATTCCAATTATCAACTACTCTTACACTGAAAAAGTATTTCCTTACATCCTGCAAAGAAGTTTTCTTACGAAGCTTCAAACTATGACCTCTAGTTCTAGAGCCAGCCATATCGAAATATCGATCCCTATCCACTCTATCATAACCATGAAGGAATTTAAAGACTGTCACCATATCCCCCCTTACTCTTCTAGCTTCGAGTGATGGCAAGTCTAATTCCCTTAGCCTCTCATCATAACCGAGATTGCGTATTTCTGGCACCAGTTTCGTGGCATGTCTTTGAACTTTTTCAAGCTTAGCTATGTGCTTTTTCAAGTGCGGATTCCAAAAGGGGGCTGCATATTCGAGTTTTGGCCTCACATAGGTTACATAAATATTTCTGAACATTTCCTTGTCCATGTGCCTGAAGGCTACCCTTACATTTGATAAGAATGCATATGCTGCCCTTACTACGCCATTTATATGTATTTCTGGAGACAAATCTGCCAGTATGTTTACTCCTAGATCTCTCTCATTTTCTGTCTCTTGAAGTTGTACTCCAGCCACCGAGTAGTCAAGCTTGGGCCTTCTTGCACTTGTACCCATTCTCATTACCTTACATTTTGAGGTATTGAATTTCATTAGCCACTTTTCTGACCACTCATGCAGATTATTTAGATCCTCCTGAAGTTCTCTACCATTGTTCTCGCTTCCTACTTTCTTCACAATCTTTGCATCATCTGCAAACATATTCATGAATGAATTTACAGACTCTGGTAGGTCATTTACATATACAAGGAACAAAAGTGGCCCTAAAACTGAACCCTGTGGAACTCCACTACTAACTCTTCTCCATTCAGACACTGAGTGTCTTACTCTAACCCTCTGTTCCCTTCCTTCTAAGTAAGTTTTTATCCATTCCAAGACATTTCCACCTATTCTAGCCATTGATTGCAGCTTCCTAATAAGTCTCCCATGTGGAACAGTGTCAAACGCTTTCTGGAAGTCTAGGAATATGCAATCTGCCCAGCCCTCTCTTTCCTGTAAGATTTGGCTTACCTCATCATAAAATTCTAATAAGTTTGTTACTGTTGATCTTCCTTCTCTGAAGCCATGTTGCCTCACTGACAAAAAGTTGAAGGATTCCAAGTGAAGAGAGATATGTTTCCTTAGTAGTTTCTCCATAACTTTGCAAACTATGCTGGTCAAGGAAACTGGTCTATAGTTCAGAGCCGTATCCCTCCTTCCCTTTTTGAAGATAGGTATCACATTTGCTTGTTTCCAGCATCTTGGAATCTCCCCCGACTCCAATGACTCCTTAAATATGATACTTAGTGCCACTGATATTGTGTTTGCGCATTTTTTAAGCACATGAGGGGATATGTCATCAGGACCTGTAGCTTTATGAACATCTAAATCCATCAGCGCTTTGCATACCTCTGTGGCTGTAAGGTTGATGTTCTCTAATACCGGCCCTTGAGCTTCTATCACTGCAATCTGAGGGGGTGGGGTATTTTCTACTGTAAATACTGACTGAAACTCCTTGTTCAATTCTTTGCAGATCTCTTCGTCCGTCTCAGTGATGCTTCCATCCGCTCTCTTTAGCCTTAAAACCTGTTCTTTTACCTTCAGTTTTCCTCTGATAAAGCTGTGGAAAAGCTTGGGATTTTCTTTCGCCTTCTTGGTGATGTCCCTCTCATAATCTTTCTCTGCCTCTCTCCTTTTACTTAGGTAGTCATTTCTTGCTCTTTTGTAGGTTTGCCAGGCATTTATGTTTTTTCTCCTCCTATTCCTTTTCCAGCATTTGTCTCTCCACTCCTTAGCTCTTTTACACCCATTATCGAACCATTTCTCTCTGGCATGAATTACACCTACTTTGGTGACAGGTATGCAGCAATCTACAATCTTCCCATATTTCTCACAAAAGATGTCATACATTTCTTGTACAGATTTGTTGTAAAATAAGGTTCTCCAGTCAATAACTGCAAAAAGCTCATTCATTTTGATGTAATCTCCTTTCTGATAGTTCCTCCTCATGTCCTCAGTGCCTCTACTCTCAGGAAGAATGTCTTCAATGATATACTCCATCAACAACACACAGTGGTCACTCTTTCCAATTGGTGGTTCATACTCAATATTTTCAATATCCAACACATTATCTGTGAACACCAGATCAAGTAGTGATGGCTCATCCCCACCCCTGGCTCTTGTTGGTTCCATTACATGTTGGTGTAGGAAATTCCCTTGTACGCAATCTAGGAATCTTGCCCCAAAGGAGTCCTCACCACTGTGTGGGTCAAGATTTATCCAATCTATCTCTTTATGATTAAAGCCTCCCATAATCAAAATCCTACATTTTTTCTCCCGTGCCATGTTAACAACTGAGTTTATGACTTCAATAGTACCTATATGACTTTCCTCATAAATTTCAAGCCTATTTTGGTTCCTTGGTGGGTTGTATACAACAGTTATTATAATGCTCTCTGACCCAGTATTTATGCGAGCAACAAGAAATTCCCTGAACTCACTTTCTATAGCCAAGTTTATCTCTTCAACTTGAATCCTCTCACTTATGAGCAGTGCTATCCCTCCACCAGTCCTCTCAGATCTTTCGACCCTTAGTATTCTGAAGCCCTTAGGAAAAACTGTGACACTGTTTATGTCCTCACTCAACTTAGTCTCTGTAATTGCTACTATATCTGCCTTACTGTTGTGAATCCTATCTTTTAATTCTACTGCCTTACCAGCTAATCCATCAGCATTTGTGTATAACAATCTTAATGAGGCCCCATCCCCTGATCTTCTGTCATTATCTTCTTTATCTCCCCTTTGTCTGGAAGTATTCCGTAACGAAAATTTTTCTTCTCTTCTTCATTTCTTTCATCATTTAACCTTCTTGCCTCTTGCAACAAGTTTTTGATCTTTCCCATCTCTTCCTGTGTTCTGTATCGTCTAATGAACACTTCTTTGCATTCTTGAAGGTCTTTTAGACTTTTTTTTCTCAACAATATTTCCCTACATGTCTCCCCTCTCTCAAAGGTTACTTTTGTTGGTCTCGGCTTTCCTTCCCTCGAATATTTACCTAGTTGGTGTATGTTTACAATATCCTCAGGACCACATACTACTCCAAGCTTTCTTATCAGGTCTACAACCCTAGCTTTATTTTCTTCAAGTCTCCCCTGCCATGTTGGCTCCTGGGATTCACTTATGCCTGAGATTACCACTGTCTTCTCCTTATCAAGTGCCTGTCTGATGAGTGGGTTTGCCCTTTCCATCACAACGTCTTTCATTTTTTCGATTACTGTCTCTTTATAGTCAACTGTTTGTATGTTTTCCAGTGCCACCACCTTTACAGCCTCTTTTACTGCCACATTCCCCTTTAGTGCATCAGCAAAGGACGTTTTCATGGCATCATTTTCCATATTCAGCTCCTGGAACTCTTTTCTGAACTGTTCAATGTTTTCCTTAATCTGAACATTCCAAGCAGCAATCTCGTCTCTCTCAGAAGATAGCAGTGAACTAACATCTAATTCCTTTAGGTTGTCATTTAGCTGTTTGTTTTTATCTTCTTGATTAGAAATTCTAGATTCTAGTTGACTCTTTTCCCCTTCCAGCTTCTTTATTCTTTTTTCTAGTTCCTTTCTCTCCTGCCCTTGTGCTTTATTTGCTTCCTCCAAAGATCTTATTTGTTCTCTGAGTGTTTCATTCTCTTTCATTTCTCCATCCATATTCCGAATTTTATCATCAAGGCTTGTAACCATTTCCTCTAACTTCTTGATTCTCTGTTTAAGTCCTCTGATGACTACCCCTTCTCCCGCCCCATGGGTGGGAGAGGTTTGGGACAGAGATGGCTTCATTTTTATGTTCTCCCTCTCACAGAATATAGAAAGAAGACGAGAAAGAGGAAAAAAAAAAAAAAAAAAAAAAAAAAGAGAAAAACTTCTAATTTACCTTCACACAGAATTTTTATATCTCCATATAAGTGCTATTTAGTGACTCAGTTTGTCTCCTTTCTGGTAACACACATCTTAACTTAAAAACTTGACCATGGTAATTTACGTATAAAAAGAAAAAGAAAAACAAAAGTCAAACCTGAAGGAAAATTCGAATTTGTGTTCGAGGTGGCACCCACCTGTTTCTGTTATATATTCTTCCTAACTGATAAACTGACTTGCTAACCAAGATATGTTATCACGGGATTTAGACTTTACATTTAACTCAATATATATACAAAATAACAAAATAGCAAACGAGAAAGCTAAAAGAAAAGCAAAAAAAAAAAATGAAGAAAATAGGACTGCTGTACTACTTGGCAACTTAACTCAGTACTGTTGACGGGTGGGTATTTGGTAATTTTTTTTTCTTTTATTATTCAATTTTTTCGTGTATCAAACTAACTAACTAGTTAATATAAATGGGAAGGATACTGTTTTTAACAATATATAGAACCACAGGATCAGGTAAAACGGCTCAAGAGCTTTCCCCAGTTTACACAAAAAATTAGGTAATGTGGTGTGAGGCTCCACGTCTGGCAACTCTTCTAGATTTCCCTCAAGGCAGAAACTGGACGGCAGCTTCTCTCTCTTCTCACGAAAAAGTTCTCAATTTTTTTCCTTTAATATGAACAGTCTCGCCTTACAACAAATATTAGTTTTTGTACTCACAATACTCTGCACGATTTCA
>JAXCGZ010003357.1:0-15237 GCA_037179515.1 Halocaridina rubra | reverse complement strand
TATATATATATATATATATATATATATATATATATATATATATATATATATATATATATATATATATATATATATATATATATATATATATATATATATATATATATATATATATATATATATATATATATATATATATATATATATATATATATATATATATATATATATATATATATATATATATATATATATATATATATATATATATATATATATATATATATATATATATATATATATATATATATATATATATATATATATATATATATATATATATATATATATATATATATATATATATATATATATATATATATATATATATATATATATATATATATATATATATATATATATATATATATATATATATATATATATATATATATATATATATATATATATATATATATATATATATATATATATATATATATATATATATATATATATATATATATATATATATATATATATATATATATATATATATATATATATATATATATATATATATATATATATATATATATATATATATATATATATATATATATATATATATATATATATATATATATATATATATATATATATATATATATATATATATATATATATATATATATATATATATATATATATATATATATATATATATATATTATAT
This sequence comes from Halocaridina rubra, assembly GCA_037179515.1. Taxonomy (NCBI): domain Eukaryota; kingdom Metazoa; phylum Arthropoda; class Malacostraca; order Decapoda; family Atyidae; genus Halocaridina; species Halocaridina rubra. The sequence continues at coordinate 14,561 of JAXCGZ010003357.1, read as the reverse complement.
ATATATATATATATATATATATATATATATATATATATATATATATATATATATATATATATATATATATATATATATATATATATATATATATATATATATATATATATATATATATATATATATATATATATATATATATATATATATATATATATATATATATATATATATATATATATATATATATATATATATATATATATATATATATATATATATATATATATATATATATATATATATATATATATATATATATATATATATATATATATATATATATATATATATATATATATATATATATATATATATATATATATATATATATATATATATATATATATATATATATATATATATATATATATATATATATATATATATATATATATATATATATATATATATATATATATATATATATATATATATATATATATATATATATATATATATATATATATATATATATATATATATATATATATATATATATATATATATATATATATATATATATATATATATATATATATATATATATATATATATATATATATATATATATTATATATATATATATATATATATATATATATATATATATATATATATATATATATATATATATATATATATATATATATATATATATATATATATATATATATATATATATATATATATATATATATATATATATATATATATATATATATATATATATATATATATATATATATATATATATATATATATATATATATATATATATATATATATATATATATATATATATATATATATATATATATATATATATATATATATATATATATATATATATATATATATATATATATATATATATATATATATATATATATATATATATATATATATATATATATATATATATATATATATATATATATATATATATATATATATATATATATATATATATATATATATATATATATATATATATATATATATATATATATATATATATATATATATATATATATATATATATATATATATATATATATATATATATATATATATATATATATATATATATATATATATATATATATATATATATATATATATATATATATATATATATATATATATATATATATATATATATATATATATATATATATATATATATATATATATATATATATATATATATATATATATATATATATATATATATATATATATATATATATATATATATATATATATATATATATATATATATATATATATATATATATATATATATATATATATATATATATATATATATATATATATATATATATATATATATATATATATATATATATATATATATATATATATATATATATATATATATATATATATATATATATATATATATATATATATATATATATATATATATATATATATATATATATATATATATATATATATGTAAGAAAAGTACCCATGATGAAAGGTAACTTCTTGTTTTGAAGATAGTGATACTATGACAGGTCCAAAAAAATCTTCCCTCACTGGGTTTGGGCACGAAGAAAACATAAAAAAGAGAGAGGGGGAGTGTTGTGACTAGTCAGATGTGAAGGAATAATATATGCATATTGAATATCCAAGAGTATTCGGTGTTGATGGAAGCATAGAAAAAGAACTATAAATTAAAGAAGATTCAACAATAAACTGTCCTTGATTGTCCTATTTAAATCCAAAAGACCCATCAGCTGAAGTATCACAACGGGCGGCTGTTGTCATCAGCCAACCTACTACATCATATCAAAATCTAATCGCAAAAATAAATACAGACTCTTCAAGAAAAATTTAAATTTATCTGTTTCAGTGCTTAATCCGTAGCATAATCAATACAAGTGAATAATACAAATAATTTCCCTTTTACTAAACCTTTCTTTTACCTAAAAAAAATAAAAAAGCATGCAGAAAAACCATTGTAGGCTATTTTATTTGTAACTTTTCCATATTTTATATAGTGGTATTGCGAACAAGCTTTATAGAATATTATATGCCATATCTTAGAAAGTTGGAGCAAGGATAATTTCGTGTCTTCGTTGTCGTTAATTTTGTGTAAAAAAAAAACTTATGTTTATTTTAAGTTTTGTAAGTTGTTTTTGCGTCACCTAGACAAGTATGAAGAAAATTTTCATATAAAAAGGAATATATTGCATTCAACTATGTAATGCATCATATTGGAAGAGAATGTAAGTACTTCTGAATAGTGTAAGACTGCTAGAACCATATCGTCTACACATACTATAACGAAAGAACTGTTTCATCATGCAGTAACTCACTGTAGAAAGAATGAAGGCATTACCACAATTTATGCACTGTAGCACCCCTCACCATAGATACAAATATTTCAATAGCAAATCGGTGCAGTGTTTCATGTAATTTCATTAGGGAAAATATAAACCGTTCAACAATACTTTAATGGGAAAGGCCATCTACAGTCCAATAAAACTTCTATATGGAAGCCCATTGGTTGGTAAATAATGGCTCTTACCATGATGCGTTATTCAGACATCTGGAAGAAAGGAGAAAATTGAATATGGGTAAAAGAGTTAACGAGAGGAAGAGGTTGGACAGAGAAAAATGAGCCAGGTAGTTGTGGTTTCCTTTTTACTTTCTCCATTTACATATGTGAATTTTTCTAAATCATAAATGGGATATAACTATATAACGTTAGTGCTTTCTTTCTCTACTGAGATGAAACAAGAATATATATTTTTTTTAAAGTTAGCAAATGTAATAAATTTAAACCATCATGCTTGGTATATAGAAATCAATAGGAAATATATAAACTGGGGCTAGATTAGGTTCTTTGCCATGCCTTTGGACATAAACTCTCTCACCATTAAAATAAACATCAGAGACTTCATGTCCAAGGTAATTTTTCATATGATTATCATTCTTAGACATTCTTGAAGTTACTTCATAAGCATTTTTGGATAAATTTGTAAAAAAAAAAAAAAAAAAAAAAAATATTATTGATTCTATATTCAGACAACAACTTTCAGAGAAAGTCGTCTTGAGGATGTCTAGGATCCTGCTGAATTAGTGATGTAGTAAGTAATAGTCTGCTGAATGGATGTCATCCATTTGCTGGGAAGTTTCCCATTTATAAACTGCTCACTCTTTTCTAGCAACATTCCCAAGATTGCCTACATTTTTAATCCACTAGGCAGCGTGGGTGTTCTGAACTCACCGATTATGGGAATTTAGAGATGTTCCAATTGCTCCCAAGTTCCTCACAATAACGCGTTTGATGTGAAATATTTTTTTTAAGTATATGTGCAAAATTAGTGATTTTATATTCCATGAGATCAAAAATTTATCAAGCAAGTCTCGGCTTGAGCTCGATTTCGTAAATCAATACTCTAATGTTTTGATCACAATTCAATACGCAAGTGTCCTGATCGTAAAGAAATAGTACAGTCCACCTAACACAGATAATATCGTTAGTGCTTTGTTTTTCTAATGCTACACATAGCACCGAGAGCAAAGAAAATAGGTATTCATAATTTTCAATTCGTAAATATACACCATCGATAACAATACTTGATGCTTGGTATGTTACATAAAATGGTCAGTCAAAAGTTGATATGAAGAAACTAAGTTAAAGTTAATTCATCGAAGAATAATATTCCTTTTACTTTTGCATTTTTTTTTCAGAGAATCTAAGGGTCAAGACCTTCTTGCAATGTTAGGAATAAAACGTTTTCTTTATAAGATGTGAACTAGGAACCCATTTCTCTTGTGCAAATTCTCTTTTCCTTTCTACTTTATCACATAGCGAATTTATGCCTCTACTGGTTAGCTAATGAACATGGAATTTATTTTTTTTAACATATTGCATGTTGACAGCTTTACTTTAAGAATATAGTCTCATTCGTTCTAAGACAATAATTATATTTATCTTTTTTCCATAGAATCAAAATGTTTTCCTTATATATCAAAACAATTTTACTAATGAAATATTCCACGACATCAGCAGAAATCTAGAGAGATAGGAAGGTCCATTTTTAAGTCATTAGGGATCGTCTTAAATTTATAAAGCTAATCATTAACAAAAATAAAATTTGTTTTAGTTTTGCCATATTCATCTAAAATTATCTGAAGATATACTGCCTTTTTATGCAGAGTAGAAAATACTTAGTGTTTGCAACTTGCAGAGGATTTCTTCAATTTTAGGAACTGGGAAGTAATATTCCTCAGTTATATTACTTTGGTTAGCATATCACGCTGATTTTTGAAAAATAAGTATTTTTTCATTGCAAACAATATGATCTTTTACGATTATGCTTCGTCTTAGGTAAAACCTTTGAAAACTCTAATATTTTCATATAATTGTCAGGGGATTACTCTATTAAGACTTAAATTAAAGTCGGTACCTTGGCTAGTACTTCATATGTGAATGTGTGACAGAACTAGACAAAGAGAGGCTCACATGTGAGTGTACGAAATTCTAAGATTACACGTAAATACAGTCAACACGGTTACGTTTTAGGTGAAGTGTTTAGCTGTATTTTGAGGAGAATTTTAAAGGCTTTAAAGAAGGGGATCACGAGAGGCTGAAAGGGAATTACGTTATGCGCTTTCATATCCAATTATCTTTTCGCTTTTGAGAACAAGTAATCGATTCCTACTTATATAGTCGCTTTTGAAGTTTATACCGGACAACAACAAAAATAATGTTTCTTACTCTAACCTTGAACAGCAGTGCTATATTTATCATTACAATTGTATTCTTAAAAAAAAATGGATTTTATTTCATCTTGGTATGATGGCTTGCAATTACATTTCATAGATTAAATATTACCTAGACCAGAACACAGCTCCATTTTCAAAGTAAGCAAAACTTAGTTATTGACAATTTGAATTGGAATTCTAGGTAAATGTGCCTATGTATAAAAATATATTAGATTTAATCCTCTTCTAACGTTTTATGAAGAGCTTCCTGCATATTTCCAAAGAAGTTATTGCCATCAAGTGAAGAGGGTAATTGTTGTTTGTATTAATGAACTAATGCTCACAGTCAAAGCAAGCGACCATACTTGTTGTGAGTAGCTGACATACTTCCTAGGTTACCTTCTAAGCTCTCACCAAATAATAATAATAATAATAATAATAATAATAATAATAATAATAATAATAATAATAATAATAATAATAATAATAATAATAATAATAATAATAATAATAATAATAATAATAATAATAATAATAATAATAATAATAATGATGATGATGATGATGATGATAATAATAATAATAATAATAATAATAATAATAATAATAATAATAATAATAATAATAATAATAATAATAATAATAATAATAATAATAATAATAATAATAATAATACAGATATCCTATATAAATAGAGTGGGAGTGGAGGTGAGCATCACTCAAGTTATTATGTTAGAGAAAGCATAAGTTTGGTGTCCGAAGACACACTAAGTGTTCCCATAAGTTTCCTTTCATCTTCATATCAAGGGAGCCACATTGTGTCTCAGACATAAATTGAGTCTCAGAAATAATTGCATTTCTGAAATAGAGTAATACGGTAACCCCCACCACAATCCAAAAGCACCAAGTTTTCTTTATTTATGAGGTTAGAATAAAATTAAGAATATTATTCAAATGAGGCTTGGTTGTATACTAGTTATGTTAACATAAGACATATTATAAATTTGTTACATGTTATTGAAGTAACGCCTCCACATATTGTTATGAGTTGGGATGCTTCCTTGGAAGGCAAGTAGAACCACCTAATCAGCGAGGCTAGGTGTCCGTCAGAAAAAAATTTAACTATACTGGAAGCACACCTTTAGGAACAACGGGGAACCAATGACGCACCATGTAAAAAATAGGTTGATCCCCCCTCGTATGTTGTTTCCCTCTTGATTCCTGCCCTGAGGACGTAATCTTAGGCTTCATTCTGAACAGCGTCCACTCTTCCAAGCACCTTCTAGTGCATTCACCTATCAACACAAAAATATAGGAATGCTTGTCAAGAATACGTGGCAAGGGTCCTATCAAGTTGCAGTGTACACGCTCCCATTTTAATACACCTATAAGCCAAATCCGTGCAGGCGGAATAACGTGGTGTTGCTTTTCAATAGAATTACATCAATGAGAGTTCTTAATGTAGTCTATGACGTCATGATTCATTCCTTAACAATACAGCTGTGTCTACAATAACTTCAGAGTTTCTTCAATTCCAGTGTGTCCTACTGTCGGGTTCACATGGTATAGATAGTGTGTATTCTTGAAACATCTTAGCTAAACAGCGGCAAAGGCCAAATCTCAGTTTGTCAAGTCTTGCGTGCGATATAAGACTCCTTCCCGTATTTGCAATGATGCGAATTTTGCGCTTAATTCTAAGAGGAATAATATATGCCTCATCTCTTAAATACCTCCTTACTCTATCCCACTGTGGGTATCTCTTTTGTTCCCCCACCAAATGGGCAAGACTCCATCCACCACACACCTCCCGCTAATTCACATTCTTGCTCCGGTTGACTTGTAGAATTCATTCCCCACTTTATTATATATCTCTCTGTTACTCCCTCTTCGATTTCCTTAAACACAGATACTCATTGTGGATTCAACTAATCGTGCCTGGGGGATGGGTAGCGGGAATTGGTTGCTCATCAGGAGTATCAGTTACAAGAAGAAGAGAAAGTTACAGACCTTTTAGTGACATTGCCCTTGACCGACTTAGCCCTACAAATACTCTCAATAAAATCATCTATCCCATTTCCCATGAGTCTCATGACCACGTTTGTGAAATATTTTATGATCCTACTTAACGCATTTTTTTTATTATGCTTTCCTAACACGTAACAAACTTCATTTATATCAAATTGCAAATATCTAGCATTCTTTTTATGATTGTGACACCAGGACAGGCCCTAAAAATAAATTAATTCTACCCTCATCGGGCTTGGGCACGAAGAAAATATACAGAGAAACAGAAACGGGGAGTATTGTGACTTTTCAGATGTGAAGGATTAATAAGACATGTGTAACGAATATCCAAGAATATTCAGTGTTGATGTAGGCATAGAAAGAGAACCGTAACTGAAGGAAGACTTAACATTGAACTGTCCTGGACAGTCTTATTTAAGTCCTAAAGACCTTTCAGCTGTAGTATCACAATGGGCGGTTAATGCCATGGGCAAACCACATGTCGCGATGCTACCTCTGAAGGGTCTTGTAGACTTACATAAGATTGTCCAGGACAATTCGATGTTAAGTCTTCCTTCAGTCACGAATCCCTTTCTATGACTACATCAACACCAAATTTTACATGTCTTATTATCCCTTCACATTTGACAAGCAATCATACTCCCCATCTCCTATACCGGGAGCACCTTTAGGAATAGCAGGGAACCATTGGCGCGCCATTGAAAAAATAGGTTAATCCCCCTCCTACATTGATTCCCTCTTGATTCCAGCTACAACAGCATAATTTTAGTGTTCTTTCTTAACAGCGCCAACATTTCAAAGCACCTGCTTTTGCATTCATCAGTCAACACAAAATCTCTCAATTGTCGAACATCGACTCTCAGCATCTGTTAGCACTCGGGGACTGAAGAGTATTAAGATTACTCGTTTTGCCCTCATGTAAGACACATGTAGATGCTGAAATATGCATTGGATAAGCAATCACTTCCCGATCGTTAATCACGATTCTGGTGTCCAGTGATCATTTAGAATATTTACTCCTTGTTCATTAGATATCCTAAGCCAATAATTTCACCAAGCTTATTATTACTAAGTCTGGGTAATATTAAGAAAGAGCATACATATTTGCAAGGATACACTCTTATGAGAAATAAAGTAAGTTACATTCTCTTTAATTTTTGGTATATTCAGGTCACTCTCGCTTACTGTTGTCACTACTATTGAATTATCTAATTTAGCAATGTAATCAGTGATTACTTTCTTTTCAATCAATTACACAACAGAACCCGTATCTAATAAAGCAAAACAATAATTATCTCTGATCATAGCTTGTACTGAAAGTATCCCAATACCAACTATATAAATACAAGTACTTATCTCTTCTGTTGCGGTGGCCCTGTGAGATCTATGACTTTTACTGCATAGGGAGTTGCTACTATAACATGGATCAATAATGCTGTCTCCCTTTGATATTGCCTGCAAAAGATGGAGTATATGGAGGTCTGATCAATCCCGATGACGACTGTACCTTCAAAATAGATGGGACAGTGTTCTGTTCTTGGGGATTTATGGAAAGGGGCAATCTGGCTCTTAAACAATTCAATAGTTGAACCATCTGCTCGAGCTCTGTCCTGTTGATCAATCTCATTGGATATCCTCTCGTTGGTAGATTTATATGATTTCTATTTTGATTTACCATGGGATGACTACTGCTTTCGGTCCCGCAACCCTGATCAGGTAGCCCTACAAGTTGACGAGATCATAACCTTAGGAATGGAGGGGTACATCCCCTCCTCTACAAAAAAATTTATCTCCTCCTAAACCTTGGCTTGACCGTGCCTGCTCCATGGCTCTTCAGACCAGGAATCAGGCACATCGATTGCACCAAGCTTCTCCTTCTGATTTAAGTTGCTCTGCTTTTATTGTATCTGGGAATCACTGTACTGCTCAGATTCGAAGGTCTAAGGCTTCCTTTATAAAGAGGAGAGTTGATAACCTTTATCTCCTCTCCCACTGACAAATGTTGATGCTCCTTAGCCAAAAACCTCTCCAAAAACTTCTGTAACTCAAGCTTCCCCCTCTCATTTGTTCTGATTGGTCAATAGCTTGCTCTCCTACTGACAATGTCATTCTCTTTGGCTCTCATATCTCTGCCAACTATTCTGTAAAAGATTCCAGTGCACCTGTTCTTTAATCTTTGCCCCTCTCTAACCCAGTGCCCTCTCTTCCTCTCTTCATGCAAAGTTCATAAGGTTCTTTGCTCCCTATCTACGAACAAAGCATTTGGTCCCGACGGTATCCCTGCAAAGGGATATATATATATATATATATATATATATATATATATATATATATATATATATATATATATATATATATGTATATATATGAAAAATCCCCATGATGAAAGATAGCTTCTTGTTATTATGATAGTGACTCCAGGACGGACCAAAATATTCCTACCTTGGGTCTGGGCACAAAGAAAATATAAAACAAGAGAGATGGGGAGTATTGTGACTAGTTAGATATGAATGAATAATAAATGCGTGTCGAATGTCCTAGAGTATTCGGTACTAATGTAAGCATAGAAAAAGTACAGTCACTGAACGAAACTATAACACTGAACTGTCCTGGACAGTCCTATGTAAGTCTTAAAGACCCTTCAGCTGTAGTATCACAATGGGCGGCTGGTGCCATTAGGTTGGCTGATGGCAAAAATAAATACAGACTCTTCAAGAAAAATGGAAATTTATCTGTTTTAGTGTTTAATACGTATACATTAGTCTACCAATGAACATAGTTAATACAAGTGAATAATAAAAATAATTTCCCTTTTACTAAACCTTTCTTTTACCTAAAAAGAGCATGCAGAAAATCAACCATGGCAATTATTTTTTTTTTTTTACTTTTCCATTTCTTTATGTTTTAGAATTGCGAGCAAGCTTTACAAAATATTATATGCCATATATAAGAAATTTGAGCAAGGATAATTTCATGTCTCGGTTCTCATTCATTTTGTGTGAAAACGACCCTTATGTTTACTTTAAGCTTTGGAAATTGTTTTTCACGTCACCTAGACAAGTCTGAAGAGAATTTATTTATGTAAAAAGGAATATATTGTATTCAACCATGTAATACATCATATTGGAGAAGAATGCAAGTACTTCTGAATAGTGTAAGACTGCTAGAACCATATCGTCTCTGCAAACTATAACTAAAGAATTGTTTCATCATGAAGTAACTCAATGTAGAAAGGATGAAGGCATTACCACAATTTATGCTCTGTAGCATCCCTGATCATGGACACAAATAATTCAACAGAAAATCCATACAATGTTCAATGTAATTTGAAAATGGAAAATATAAACCGTTCATCAATACTTTAGTGGGAAAAACCATCTACTGTCCAATAAAATTTCCATAGGAAAACCCAGTAGTTGTTAATTTATGGTTCTTGCCATGATGCATTGTTCAGACATTTGGAAGAAAAGAGAAAATGGAATAAAGATAAATTTATAAATGAGAGAAAGAGCTTGGAAAGAAGAAAATGAGGCAATTAGTTGTGGTTCCCTTGTATTTTCTCCATTTACATATGCGATTTTTCTAAATCGTGAACGGGATAGAAATATTTAACGCTAGTGCTCTTTTTTTCTACAGAGATGAAGCAAGAAAATGCATTTACTTTTTTTTCCAAGCTAGCAAATGTAATAAACTTAGATCATCATTCTAGGTATTAAGAAAGCTGTAGGGAAATATGTATATACTGGGGATAGCTTATGTTCTATGCCATGCCTTTTGACATAAACTCTATCACCAGTAAAATAAACATCAGAGACTTTACTTCCAAGGTAATTTTTCATTTGCTTATCATTCTTAGACATTCTTGAAGTCACTTCATAAGCATTTCTGAACAAATTTGTGAAAAAAATACAGTTATTATGAATGCTATATTCATACAACAGCTTTCGGGAAAAAATCCTCATGAGGATGTCTAGGATCCTGCTGAAGGAGTGATGTAGTATGTATTAGTCAGCAGAATGGATGTCTCCCATTTGCTGGAAAGTTTCCCATTTATATTCTGCTCACTCTTGTCTGGCAACATTCCCAAGAATACCTACGTTTTTAATCCACTAGACAGCGTGGGTGAACTGAACTCACCGATTATGGGAATCTAAGAATGTTACAATAGAGAGCCCAAGTTCCTCACGGTAACGCATTTGATATGAGGTTAATTGTTCAAGCATATATGCAAAATTGATAATATTATGCACCATGAGATCAACATTTCACCAAGAATGTTTCTAGGCTGGAGTTCGGTTTCGTAAATGAATACTTTAATACTTGATCATCGTTCAATAGGCAAATGTGCTGACCGTAAATAAATAGCACAGTCCATCTGACACAGATAATATCGTTAATGCTTTTTTTCTAATGCTACAAAAAGCACCGGGAGTAATAAAAAATAGGTATTCATAATTGTCAATTCGTAAATATACACCATCGATAGCAATACTTGGTGCTTGGTATGTTGCATGAAATGGTCAGTCAAAAGGTGATATGAAGAGTCTAAGTTGAAGTTATTTTATTCTTCAAAGTATTATATTCCATTCAGTTTTGCTTCTTTTTTTTTCAGAGAATCTAAGGGCCAAGACCTTGTTGCAATGTTGGGAATAAAAAGTTTTCTTTATAAGATGCCTGAACTAGGAAGCCATTTTTCTTGTGTAAATTTTATTTTCCTTTTTACGTTATTACACAAAGGATTTATACCGTTACTGGTTAACTTATGAACATCGAATCTGAATTTTCTTTTCAAGAAATTACTTGTTGACAGCTTTACTTTAAGAGAATATTGCCTCATTCGTTCTGAGACAATAATTATATATATCATTTTTCCATAGAATCAGAATGCCATCCCTATATATCAAAACAATATTATTAATGAAATATTCCATGACATCAACAAAAATCTAGAGAGATAGGCAGGTCCATTTTTAAGCCAAAAGGGATCGTCTTAAATTTTTAAAGTCAATCATTAACAAAAAAAAATTTTGTTGCAGCTTTACCCTCTTCATCAAAACTTATCTGAAGATATACTGCTTTCTCATCCAGAGTAAAAGATACTTAGTGCTTGCAACTTGCATAGAGTTTCTTCAATTGCAGGAAGTGAGAAGTAATATTCCTTTGTTATTTTACTCTGGTTCGCATATCATGCTGATTTTTCAAAAATAAGTATTTTTTTCATTGCAAACGCAAGAACAATTATATTTCGTCCTAGATAGAACCTATGAAAACTTTCATATTTTCACAAAATTATCAGAGCATTTACTCTATGGAGGCTTAGAATAAACTCGGAACCTTGTCTAGTACTGCATAAATGTATATGTGTGACAAAACTGGACAAAGAAAGGCTCATATGTGAGTGCATGAAAGTCTAAGATGACAAGTAAATACAGTCAACACAGTTACAACGTTTTAGGTAAAGTGTTTGGCTGTATTTAGAGGAGGACATTTAAGGACTATAAAGAAGGGGATCACGAGAGGCTGAAAGGGATTTACATTATGCATTTTTATATCACATTATCTTCTCACTTTTGAGAACAATTCCTCGAGTCCTGATCATACAGTCGCTTCGAAAGTTTATACCCGACTACAAAAGTAATGTTTCTTACTCTCGCCTTGAAACACAGTGCTATATTTATCAATGCTATTGTAATCTTAAAGAAAATGGATTTCAGTGCATCTTAGTATATTTTATAGATTAATTTTTACCGAGACCAGAAGACAGCTCTATTTTCTAAGTAAACAAAAATGAGCTAATGCTAATTGCAATTGGAAATCTAGGCAATTATGCCAATGTAAAGAAATACTTAAATTTGGTCCTCTTCTCACTTTTTATGAAAAGCTTCTTGTATGAGTCAAAAGAAGTTATCGCCATCAGTTGAAGAGGGTAATTGTTGTTTGCATTGAAGAACTAATGCACACTCAAAGAGAGTGTCCATACTAGTTGTGAGTAGCTGGTATCCTTCCTAGGTTACCTTCCAAGCTCTATCATCAAAGAAGAGTGTAACAAGACAACTGATAGGAAAGAATAGTTATGAAAGAATATTATCAGTATTATTATAGCAATAGTAATAATATTACAACAACTACTACTACTACTAATACTACTACTACTACTACTACTACTACTACTACTACTACTACTACTACTAATAATAATAATATAATAATAATAATAATAATAATAATAATAATAATAATAATAATAATAATAATAATAATAATATAATAATAATAATAATAATAATAATAATAATAATAATAATAATAATAATAATAATAATAATAATAATAATAATAATAATAATGATGATAATAATAATAATAATAATAATAATAATAATAATAATAATAATAATAATAATAATAATAATAATAATAATAATAATAATAATAATAATAATAATAATAATAATAATAATAATAATAATAATAAAGATCTACGACTTTTACTGCATAGGGAGTTGTTACTACGACCTAGATCAATAGCGCTGGCTCCCTTTGATACTGCCTGCAAAAGATAGGGAATATGGAGGTCTGGGCATCCCCGATGACGTCGGTACCTTTGAAATAGATGGGACAGTGTTCTATTCTTGGAGCTTTACGGAAAGGGCCAATCTGGCTTTTAAAACATTTCATTAGTTGAACCATCTGCTCGAGCTTTGTCTTGTCGAGCAATCTTGTCAGATATTCTCTAGTTGGTAGATTTCTGTAACTTCCTCTTTGACTTACCTTGGGATGACTACTGCTTTCGGTTCCACAAGCCTAATCAGGTAGCCCGAAAACTTGCCGAGATCATAACCTCAGGAATGGAGGGGTACATCCCCTCCTCCATGAAAACTTTTTCTCCCCGTAAACCTTGGTTTGACCGCTCTTGCTTCATGGCTATTCAGGCCAGGAACCAGGCACAACGGTCGTACCAAGCCTCTCCTTCTAATTTAAATTGCTCTGCTTTTACTGTAGCTAGAATTTGCTGTTCTGCTAGGATTCGAAGGTCTAAGGCTTCCTTTATAAGGAGAGTTGGTGATCTTAACTCCTCTCCCTCTGACAAATGTTTCTGGTCCTTAGCCAAAAACCTCTCCAAAAACTTCTGTAACAAGCTTTCCACCTCTCATTTGTTCTGATGGTTCAATAGCTTGCTCTCTTACTGACAAAGCCATTCTCTTTGGCTCTCATTTTTCTGCCAACTCTTCCGTAATCCTAGATCTTTAGGTTTACAGTACTTCGACTATTCTTTCAGCTTGTCTTTTTCCTATTGTGTATCATCATTTCACATCTGCCTTGTTCTTAACTTATTCTTTTTCTTCCTGCTAATGCTTTCTTCCTGCTCAGGCCTTTATTGATTTGGCCAGTTTTCTTGCCTGTCCTGGTGTAGTACTCAAAAAAAAAAAAAAAGATTCATAACCCAAAAAGATTAGGTAAACACATTTCCCATTGGTCATATATATCAATCTACTGCAAAATCATCAGAATAATTTTTAGGCACATCACTCTCTCTCTCTCTCTCTCTCTCTCTCTCTCTCTCTCTCTCTCTCTCTCTCTCTCTCTCTCTCTCTCTCTCTCTCTCTCTCTCTCTCTCTCTCTCTCTCTCTCTCTCTCTCTCTCTCTCTCTCTCTCTCTCTCTCCAGACTGAGATAAGAGAAGGTTCATTGACCAGTCTGACTGCCATAGATTCAATCCTATCAAGGATATAACTATAAAAATAAATATCTCAGATATGCGTACAGTATTATAAGAATGGACTAATG
>JAXCGZ010003356.1:0-15280 GCA_037179515.1 Halocaridina rubra | reverse complement strand
ATAAAATCTATTGTATATATATAATTCTCACATGGAAATCAATGTTTTTCCATATATTTTTTATCATTAACTGGATTTTGAAAAGAAGTCAGCGACTTTTAACAATCCAAGAGTGACTAGAATATAATTTTCCCTCTGTTATTGTCGTCTATGCTCCTTCCAAGAACCTCTAATGGTTGTTAATGACCCAGATGCTTTTAAATAATTAGCCCCGCCTCTCAGAAGGTCGGTTTCTCAATTTAATTTGCAAATTTCCATAACAGTATTATTATCAGTGGAAAAAGTTTGGGTTTCTCTTCTATGAAGTCCAGAATTTAACTCTCTATAATAGTTTGTACAGCTTCTCTTAGCTGAATAACTTGGAGATAAGGGGGACAGGGTAGTGGCGTTACTCGCGTGGTATCCCCTGCCAACGCAACAGGCATAATGAGTACACTATAAGAAGCTCGAATTCTACGGTTTAAAGAGACTATCGCGAGCGAGAACCTCGACATGAACTAAAAATACCCTTCAAGCAATGCTGTCTTGCAAAAAAAAAAAAATTATATATATATATATATATATATATATATATATATATATATATATATATATATATATATATATATATATATATATATCGACAAGCAAAAAGATACTCAAATCACCAGAGAGTGGAAGACATGAGTACACGACATCTATTCATACTCATTGCCATCTCAAGTAAGAAGTACACATTTGCATTAACTGTAGCTCAGGTGATACAAGGATATTGTAAGCAGGAAAATAAATTAAGAAATATATGTACATATAAATTCAAGAGTGCATATAAATTAAGTATGGCAGTTTTTCAGACATCATACAATAATAGTTATAGTAAGATATAAATTAAATGCAAAATAATTAGCTTTGTGTGTTGGTAAAGAAAGCCTTTAAGTTGAAGTTATTAACCCTAAATTGGCAACCCATTGTTTGGCAATACCATCACTAACTATCACTGTCTCAAAGCTACAGGTACTCCAGCACCTCCCTACACTTCATGCAGGTGGCATCCCTAAGCAGATTTACCTCCAAAAATGCAGAAAAATTGTGTCGAAAAGGCAGTGTACACTTTCTTATCAATAAAAGGGTGGCCTTCAGACATAAAGACATAGAAATATTTTATAAGTATTTACACGACTTAAATGAAGGCTGAACTTAAAAATATATAGCAAACCTCTGAATACCACTCTCTAAAACATACATTAACAATCTGGAAAAAGTTTAAAGACAATATACAAAGCTGGTGCCGGAAAGACAAGATGCTAGTTATTAGACAAGGTTGAAGGAGTTAGACTTATCGCCAGTTGAAGTATATACATATAAATGGGGATACGATAAAGCTTCCCAATCCGTTCTCGTCTATGCTCCTTCCAAGAACCTCTAATGGTTGTTAATGACCCAGATGCTTTTAAATAATTAGCCCCGCCTCTCAGAAGGTCGGTTTCTCAATTTAATTTGCAAATTTCCATAACAGTATTATTATCAGTGGAAAAAGTTTGGGTTTCTCTTCTATGAAGTCCAGAATTTAACTCTCTATAATAGTTTGTACAGCTTCTCTTAGCTGAATAACTTGGAGAAAAGGGGGACAGGGTAGTGGCGTTACTCGCGTGGTATCCCCTGCCAACGCAACAGGCATAATGAGTACACTATAAGAAGCTCGAATTCTACGGTTTAAAGAGACTATCGCGAGCGAGAACCTCGACATGAACTAAAAATACCCTTCAAGCAATGCTGTCTTGCAAAAAAAAAAAAAATTATATATATATATATATATATATATATATATATATATATATATATATATATATATATATATATATATATATATATATATATATATCGACAAGCAAAAAGATACTCAAATCACCAGAGAGTGGAAGACATGAGTACACGACATCTATTCATACTCATTGCCATCTCAAGTAAGAAGTACACATTTGCATTAACTGTAGCTCAGGTGATACAAGGATATTGTAAGCAGGAAAATAAATTAAGAAATATATGTACATATAAATTCAAGAGTGCATATAAATTAAGTATGGCAGTTTTTCAGACATCATACAATAATAGTTATAGTAAGATATAAATTAAATGCAAAATAATTAGCTTTGTGTGTTGGTAAAGAAAGCCTTTAAGTTGAAGTTATTAACCCTAAATTGGCAACCCATTGTTTGGCAATACCATCACTAACTATCACTGTCTCAAAGCTACAGGTACTCCAGCACCTCCCTACACTTCATGCAGGTGGCATCCCTAAGCAGATTTACCTCCAAAAATGCAGAAAAATTGTGTCGAAAAGGCAGTGTACACTTTCTTATCAATAAAAGGGTGGCCTTCAGACATAAAGACATAGAAATATTTTATAAGTATTTACACGACTTAAATGAAGGCTGAACTTAAAAATATATAGCAAACCTCTGAATACCACTCTCTAAAACATACATTAACAATCTGGAAAAAGTTTAAAGACAATATACAAAGCTGGTGCCGGAAAGACAAGATGCTAGTTATTAGACAAGGTTGAAGGAGTTAGACTTATCGCCAGTTGAAGTATATACATATAAATGGGGATACGATAAAGCTTCCCAATCCGTTCTCGGCATGGGCATAATTGATAGGCAGCGATACTTTGATATGGCAAGCTTTCGAACCAGAGATTACATTATGAAACGTCTTCATAAAAGTTCTTTGTGGGATAATGATAAGTATTTTTATTAGTATATAATAATTGGTTAATTGAAACTCTCCTATCAAAAATCTTGTAAATGCCATAGGACTTCAAGCTTTAAGGCAAAATGTGTGAAAAAAAAAGTCAGGAGACGGGATATTACGAAAATTGGATTCACTCCAGCGAAAACAAATAGGTAATTAAACACTAAAATACCCTACGCAATGAGAAATGCCGGCTCTGAAATTATTCATCTTACATTGTGACAATAAGAAAAAAAACGTTTGGCACCTTAGGTGAGTAGTGAAAAAGCAATATATAATATAAATATTACTACTACTACTACTACTACTACTACTACTACTACTACTACTAATAATAATAATAATAATAATAATAATAATAATAATAATAATAATAATAATAATAATAATAATAATAATAATAATAATAATAATAATAATAACAACAACGATAATGATAATAGTAATAATAATAATAATAATAATAACAATAATAATAATAATAATAATAATAATAATAATAATAATAATAATAATAATAATAATAACAACAACAACAACGATAATGATAATGATAATAGTAATAAAAATAAAAATAATAATAATAATAATAATAACAATAATAATAATAATAACAATTACACAAAATAAATCTAAGAACATGTCCACTAGCACTACAAATAGCTCACACACGATCAAAATAAAAATAAAAAAGCATTTGTTAAACTTGGAAAAAAAAGAAAAAAAACCGCCTCAGGGATGTCGACTGAACGAGGATCGGGCTATGAAAGCGGAGAGAGAGAATTTGTCAGGCTGCATTTACTTCGATTATATATTCAATTTTTTGCGGCAGTATAAAAGAGTTAAAATATTGAAATGGGTGGCATAAAGAGCTCTGAAAACAGTGATATCTGATCATTCTGGAAGAGCTTCATATAAGATGGCCTTATTTATGCATGGGTCAATGTATAAGTAAAAAAAGAAGGATTTTTAGAATAAAAATGTTGATAAAATAATGAAAATAAATATTAATGTGCCACTATGTAAAAGAATGGGCAAACGAGAAGTACGAGTTTTCCACTAATAATAAGATACTTGAAGTCTTGCTTTTTATTAATATATCGTAATTTATATGACTTACATAACACAATACCGAGATTAACGCAGTACCAAGCACATACTCACTTGAAGTAAATATAATGAAAAAAAAATAAATGGTGATAATAATTAATAAAACAGTCAGAACGATAATAGTCTCTAATTATGCAATATAATACAGGCAAAGTATGTTCAAGTTTTGCTCTCTCTCTCTCTCATGTATTGGTAAATAATGCCCTTATACATATATATATATATATATATATATATATATATATATATATATATATATATATATATATATATATATATATATATATATATATATATATATATATATATATATATATAAAACGCACAGAGATACTAAAAATAAATTCCTTGTTTCCATGGAATTCCTTCTCATCTGGTAAAAAGTCTTGAGCTCAAATAGCAATTTCTTTCAGGAATTTCTGTCAAGCGCAATTTCCACTTATATCTCAGTTTAATATCTCACGCTATTTTGACCCACCTTTGAAGCTGAAGAAAATACGTCTTCCTTCATTAACACCAAAAGAATTAGTGAAATAACACCCTGAGCAACTTTTCTCTCTGGGAAAAGAAGACGGAATTGTCTTCCGTCTCTCTCTCTCTCTCTCTCTCTCTCTCTCTCTCTCTCTCTCTCTCTCTCTCTCTCTCTCTCTCTCTCTATATATATATATATATATATATATATATATATATATATATATATATATATATATATATATATATATATATATATATATATATATATATATATATATATATATATATATATATAATATTAGGAAGGAAAAAGTCCACTAAAGAAAGCAACGAAAATATATTTGAAGTACTTATTAATTTCGTGACCTTATCTGGCTATCTTCTCAAAGTACTTTCAGAAGATGGCCAGATAAGGTCACAAAGTTAATAAGTACTTCAAATACATTTTCGTTGCTTTCTTTAATGTACTTTTTCCTTCCATTTTAGACTGCATGGTAAAATTTCAGTGTTATTAATATATATATATATATATATATATATATATATATATATATATATATATATATATATATATATATATATATATATATATATATATATATATATATATATATATATATATATATATATATATATATATATATGCATGAATACACACTCAGAGTCTCTTTACTGTCTCTCTATCATCTAAAAAAAAAAGCAATTATATTTCAGGATTGATCAGAAATGTTTTAAAGCGTTCAGTGGCAGTAATGCAATTAACGAGCGTTCCTCTCTCTCTCTCTCTCTCTCTCTCTCTCTCTCTCTCTCTCTCTCTCTCTCTCTCTCTCTCTCTCTCTTCTCTCTATATATATATATATATATATATATATATATATATATATATATATATATATATATATATATATATATATGTCTCCACGTCTATGCCTGATAAGAAAATATAATTTAACATTTTAATAAGCTGCTTGAAAAGTAGGATATGTAAACATCCAGCATAAAAGTTTTACATGTTATTGGTTGATAGTGAACGTCATTCCACTATCTGGGGGGATAATCTTTTACAAATGGATAATTGTGAGTGAATGAAATACTGTGAAAGGAGTATATTTATCCTCATTCAAGGATAAAGTCCCTGGGAGAACAAGCCAATTTATCTCAATGCCAGTCCTAAATCCTGGCCAACAACGGAAAAGGTTGGTATCAGGAAGGACATCCGGCCGGGAAACTCTAAGGGAAAAGCAATACTTGCCTTCGAATAGTTGGTTTAATACAGCGATCCCGTGTGAAAATGGTAGAGCTGCGCATAAAGGTGAAGCTGAGGGATACGTATCTATTTATTTCAATATAAAAAATTATTGGACTTAGGAGTACAGCAGTCGAATGAAAAAATACATTTTATTGTAGCTTCGAGTTTAGGTTTCGGTTTTACGTCACGAACTCCCTTTTCTACTAAGGGCTAGGACGGTTGCCTTCTTGCGAAGGACTTGTTTTGGCAGATGTAATCGTTACCCTGAGTGTATGCCCTTGCTAACCTCAGTCCGTGACGAGGCGCGAACCCTCGACCTGCCGCCTCAGAGTAGCGGACGCTACCATTTTGCCACGGAGACATTGTAGCTTCGAGTTATTGATCCAAAATATTTTTGTCTATGTTTTCATTAAAAAGTACACGAATTAATTATAAAAGAAGCAATTACGATTCGTAAAGCAATTCTACGTATCGTGTGACGGTGTCATATTATGTAGTTCAAAAACACAATGCATCCAAGGCATGGTCCCCTCAAAAGAGGTCTCGAGTTTTACTCTCCAAAGTGGCTCATATAACATCTCTCTCTCTCTCTCTCAGAAGCCGTTGGATTTAAAAAGATGAGAGTTGTAGCATCTGCCAAGTGGTTTCAACTGTAGAGAGCAGGCTCAGTGAGTACACCCTTAGATGTGCGAGGCCACTAGCACAGGTTCTGAAAAGGGGAAATATATCCGTCTTACAGTTCAAAATGGTTATTGTGGCTCTTGCCAATTTTGCTTAATAAATGGAAGAGTAAGCCTTGGATCGCCCTCTCTTACAATTCCTACTTTGAGGTCCCCCAGAGGGTTTGAATGTCTGTAACCGGCCCCATAACCTATGCCCTTTAACTCTGCCCTATCAGACTTTCTTCTATATAGTTCGTTGCGATTCGGGGGATTTTAAATTATTTGAAATTTTCCCCTTAAAGCCATATTACAAATACATTCTCAGAGGCCACCCTTTTAACCCTAAAATGGATTATGAAATCACAACAAACCTTGGATTGGTTAACTGAATTCTAAGCAGAAATTTACGTAAAAGGTCTAAAAATAATATATAATGACATATCCTAAAAATAAAACATAATGACATATCCTGATATCTACTTCTCGTTTTTTTTTTATCACAGAATGGAGACAGGAACTCACAATATGCAATAACAACTCAATTCCTCTATGAACATTTTGGTAAACCTTTGCTCTATGTAATCAAATATTCATCGAGTATCAAATTAATTGATTGAAACCTGCACAGCGTGAATCAACTCTGCCGAATGCATTTATTGAGTTAAGTAAAATATGCAACATTTATTTGCATAATGAAAATGGCAATTCATAAACTATAATATTCGCCATTTGTACACGAATAAATTTACAATTATTCTATACATATTTCATTAAGTAATTTACTTTAATTCCCATAAAAATTTATAAATGTTATTAAAAACTAAATCAGATTAATATGTTTTAAACTTGCAATTAAGCTGTTTATGAATTGTGATTAATGAGTTGTTCGGTTAGGTGAGTACCAGATATGCATAAATACACAGAAGTACTTGTGGTAACTGCAGACAATTTTTTTTTTTTTTAGATTCTCCACCCACGGATGGGTGGAACGGGTCATGGAGGACCCAAAGGGTGGTCGCCAACCGGCACAGGCCCCAATCCCCCACAGTGGTGCCCATCCACAGCAGTAACCTCCCCAGTAAATAGCTTACGCTCTCTTGCCTGGACGAGGCGCGATCCGTCGACCTCGCGAATGTGAGGCCAGCGAGTTACCACTGTACTAGCCAGGAGGCTGCAGACAGATGGAATGCAGAATGGACTAATGCAACTGGTTCTGTTATGTCACAATTTACTAGTTAATATTTCACTTTGGTAGAAAGACTAATTAACATTTCGGAGAAATAAATTAGCATGACTAGTTATTGTAATGTAATTGTTCCGGTTTTACGTCACGGACTCCCTTTTCAACCAAGGGCTAGGACGGTTGCCTTCTTACGAAGGACTTGTTTTGGCAGATGTAATCGTTACCCTGAGTGCATGCCCTTGCTAACGTCAGACCGTGACGGGGCACGAACCCTCGACTTGCCACCTCAGAGTCGCGGACGCTACCGCTTTGCCACGGTGACTACTATGACTATTTATTATAATATAATGTCTAAATAAATAAGATAACTTAAAGAACGACAGATCCAAAAACCGCCAATTTAAGTATTCTTCCAGTTTCTGACTTGAAGTAGAGAGACAAAGAGATGTATCAAGGTTAACAAATCCTGACAACGTTTCCTTAGAATAACTGAAAACGTTTTACTTGATTGCCACACGTATTTCCAGTCCTTCAGCAACGTATGGAGAGTAACATCCTACACCAATCATATAATTCAAATTCTCCATTTTCACTGTGTATTTTCATCAGCGAGAAGCAAAAGTTTATTGTCTTCGTACAACCTATGATATACTACTACTACTACTACTACTACTACTACTACTACTACTGCTGCTGCTGCTGCTGCTGCAAAACAGAAAAAAAAATAGTAATACTGTCTATATTTAACAACCAAGAAAAAAAAATAAGGCGTGAAGCCATCACTTAGTCTACAATTACTCCTCCTAACACTGCTGCTGCTACTGCTGCAAAACAGAAAAACGTAGAAATATCTATATTTAACAACCAAGAGAAAAAAATAAGGCGCGATTCCATCACTTAATCTACTACTACTGGTACTATTACTGCTAATATTACTACTACTATTACTACTGCAAAAAGTAGAACGACAATATATTTATCACTAGGAGAAAAAAAAATAAGGTCTGATTCCATCACTTACACCCTGTAAACAATCATTTTGCATTTATTTATTTTCACAATCTCCCCTCTTACGGACCAGCCAAAGTGGTGCACATTGACCGTTGTGTTATCAGTACACATACAATACACCAGAGTCAATAAATCTAATCAGTACCGGCATCTTTATGTAATGCGCATGCCCAGTGCCTTATTACATCGATACACGAGGAAAACACGTTTATTTTATTCAACTTAAGGGCGGTTTAAACGGTCAAACGGTTCGTCGAACGCGGTTCGACAGACAAGTGTTTGAAGTGATGTTCGAACGTGTGATTGGGGTATTTGGTTGTTTAACACGCTCAACAAACGTGTTCGACAACCAAATACCCCGTTCACACGTTCGAACATCACTTTAAACACTTGTCTGTCGAACCGCGTTCGACGAACCGTTTGACCGTGTAAACCGCCCTTTAATAAGCTGTCACTTTGTCAGCAGTGTACAGGATAAATGGACCACATGTGTTTCAATAGTGCGATAGGTCGTCTTTAGAAATTCAAAAGCTAATATGCTGATATTTTAATAATAATAATAATAATAATAATAATAATAATAATAATAATAATAATAATAATAATAATAATAATAATAATAATAATAATAATAATAATGATAATAATGGATGGATTCGGTTTTACGTCACGAACTCCCTTTTCTACTAAGGGCTAGGACGGTTGCCTTCTTTACAAAGAACTTGTTTTGGCAGATGTAATCGCTACCCTGAGTGTATGCCCTTACTAACCTCAGTCCGTGACGGGGCGCGAACCCTCGACCTGCCGCCTCAGAGTCGCCGACGCTACCATTTTGCCAAGGAGACTACTGATGATGATGATAATAATAATAATAATAATAATAATAATAATAATAATAATAATAATAATAATAATAATAATAATAATAATAATAATAATAATAATAATAATAATAGAGAAAATTTCTCTGTTAAGAATATAATAAAGGGTTAATAAGAGTTTATTTATAGTTTTATTTATGATAACTATTTACTTCATGACACTGGATACTTCACATCTATGCATAAACAAATGGGCAGCTCCTTACTTTGTTTAAGAAAAAGAGAAACTTATTGATAAACATAAAGATATAAGACACGAGTTGCTCCATCAAAAAATTTACACTTTTATGTGCCTGTCCTCTTAGACTTTAAACTAACTTCCTTGCTTTGTGTTAAGTCTCTCTGTCTGTCTGTCTCTCTTACACACACACGCACACACACTCACACAAACACACATATGTGATCACAAGTGTGCTAGCAAAAGCAATAACACTTCTTTTTCTTCCTTTCTCCCTGTCTAGCTCAGAACACTACTTCAATATTCTCCCAAACTCAATATCTCTAACACTAGACTTTAAAAAAAAAATAAATAAAAAATAAAAGAAAAAAGAAAAACTTTTGCACAGTTCACGAATTTCAAAATCTTGCGAAACTATCATGAAGACACCTAAAAAGTTGACATTAGAAAAAAATTTTTGTTATAGTAATAATATATATTGTATTTTTTTTTCCAGGAATATAGTTTGCAAGTACTTTTTTGTTTCTTTTTATATAATTGGAAAACAGAAATTATTTTTTTATCTTCTTAATAGTGGTACCATGGTATACCGTGTACTTGAAAGTATATTCATATCAACCTGGATGAAACTATAGGATCAAGAGGGAATAGTATGTTTGTCAATAACAATAAGTCATCTACATTTATAAAAAAATAATAAAAAGGTCACAATTCCCATCATAAGGAGGATGGAAGAGTCAAAGCACACATCAATTCACGAATAGACCATGTTACCCGGCCTCTCCCGAAGCTAACATGATACCAATCTCCAGCTTTTATCCGTTCCACAACCACGGACATTCACAGACCAATTACAATGGCTCTAGTTGGCGATTTCCCAGCAGAAACCCCTTTACAAAGTAATCAGAAATTGTGTCTTCTGCCAAGAGGAGGCACCTTGCCCCTCCAACCATGTCAGAATCTAAGTCTTAATCCCTTTCAGAAATAAAATTGGGGGCCAACTCCACTCCAAGCCACGCCCTAAACACATAATGGCTACTAGAGTATTAAAAACTCTATGGCCACATGGACATCCTGAAGGACTTATTCAACAAGTGCCCAACATCAAAATAACGATGAGCAAAAGATTCTATGCTAACATCTAGGCAATAAACCTAAGCTACAATAAATATTCATGATAAGAGGTTACCACTTTGGGCACTTTATTTTCACTTTCCTAGTCCATTTTTACCCCTCTTCAGCTGGGTCCCCTTGAGGGGTTAAAAGGGTGCAGTCGTCACAATCATCTCTACCCTTCTTCTCTGTCCTACTAAACTTTCCTCTTTCCTATCAAAGATCAGAATTAGGAGACTCAAATCCACTCAAATACTACTTATAAATTAAACTTTCCTACGGGTCCGACAAGACCCGTTCTAACATATAGTAGAATTTCGTAACTTCAGACTAGGAGGACTAGAACCATAATGAGGAGTCAGTCACAGATTGTTATCCAATGCAGTAGGACCCAGGTCAATGGGCTTAGTGTAGCTCGACACCAAAGGACGTAATTCTTACTCAAACACAGAGAATTAATTTCATACCTAAAAATCACAATGGGTTATCTTATCCACTGACAAGAAGCCAAGGCCAATAACAACAACAACAATAAAAATAATAATGATAATAATAATAATAATAATAATAATAATAATTATTAATAATAATAAATAATAATAATAATAGCTTTATTACATCATTATCTTCACATTTCTTTAGTGCCCAAGAATCATCCATTGTATGCCCCGCATATGAGAAGAAGCGACTACAAGGGATATCTTTGGTAAAAAGAGATAGGAATATTAATGCAAATATCCCATTAGTCGTAAGATGCGACTAAAGGGGACAGTGCAGTAAGGGTTAGAAATTTCATCCTCCTCTAATGAAAACGGGAAGAGTCACGGTTTTAGCCAACCTGTAAGTTATTGCCTATTATTATTATTATTATTATTATTATTATTATTATTATTATTATTATTATTATTATTATTATTATTATTATTATTATTATTATTATTATTATCATCATTAAAATGATAATAATAATAAAATAATAATAATAATAATAATAATAATAATAATAATAATAAGTATTATCATTATTATTATTATTATTAGCAGCAGTAGTAGTAGTAGTAGTAGTAATTGTGGTAACAATTACGATAATAGTAATAGCAGGTCGACGTCTAACAGTAGAAAATGTACTTCTCTGTAAGTAGAATAAAGAAACAAGTTTGAAGGTACAAAAAATGTAAAACAGTAATAAACAGAAGCGACCAGTGAATAACGGTGTGTGATCGATAGGCTTTCAACACTGTTTCTAAAAATGTAAAAACTTGTTCCAGATATGAAGGAAAAAATTTCTATATTTGAATAAAAAGTAGTAGTAATATTAGTAGTAGTAGTAATGGTAGCAGTAGCAGAGACAATGGACTAATAAAAGAATCAAATATTTCTGGTATAAAATAATATAACTACAAAAACACAAAAAAAAGTAAAAAGCAAAAAGAGAATCAGTCTCTCTCTCTCTGCCTTGATATATTATTACGATGTCTACATGATCGGTTCTCGCTTCGCTACATAGGCTGCTTGTAACGTCGTGTAGATATGATGTATAACCCCATTGCAGAGAATATATAGATCTCCTAGACCACATTTGTATAAGCGGAGACCATTTGTACAATTTGTTTGATCGTCTGTATATACACGATTGCTATTTTTTCTTTTATCTTCAGGGTAAGAGAGGGGCAGAAAAATACCCTACAACAGTTCTACATGAAGAGATCTTTTATACAATTTGTTTGTATTTGAGTATGTTTGTGTGTGTGTTTGTGTGTGTGTGTGTGTGTGTGTGTGTGTGTGTGTGTGTGTGTGTAGTTTTCCCTTTAATCAAGGGAGACTGTTTTACTCCTTTCTTGTGTACTATATAATGTTTGTGTATTCCTGTATCGTCCTTTGAAGAGGTGACCAGTTGAGGTCACGAATTCATCGAGTCCTTTATACACTTTTGCTGTTGCTGTCTTTACTGAGCCTTATCCTACCATTTTTAATTGAATTGTTATAGTTCAGTGTTTCGTGTGTGTGTGTGTGATTACCTAATTGTGATTACCTAATTGTGTTTACGGGAAAGAGCCCAAAGCTCGTATCTTCCCGTCTCCTGATCGGTTCCATTTTAGACTTAGTGATACTTATCATACCTGCCCTTAAAACTATGGATAGAGATAGCATTAACTACCTCCTCGCTTTGCGAATTCCAATTATCAACTACTCTTACACTGAAAAAGTATTTCCTTACATCCTGCAAACAAGTTTTCTTACGAAGCTTCAAACTATGACCTCTAGTTCTAGAGCCAGCCATATCAAAATATCGATCCCTATCCACTCTATCATAACCATGAAGGAATTTAAAGACTGTCACCATATCCCCCCTTACTCTTCTAACTTCGAGTGATGGTAAGTCTAATTCCCTCAGCCTCTCATCATAACTGAGATTGCGTATTTCTGGCACCAGTTTCGTGGCATGTCTTTGAACTTTTTCAAGCTTAGCTATGTGCTTTTTCAAGTGCGGATTCCAAAAGGGGGCTGCATATTCGAGTTTTGGCCTCACATAGGTTACATAAATATTTCTGAACATTTCCTTGTCCATGTGCCTGAAGGCTACCCTTACATTTGATAAGAATGCATATGCTGCCCTTACTATGCCATTTATATGTATTTCTGGAGACAAATCTGCCAGTATGTTTACTCCTAGGTCTCTCTCATTTTCTGTCTCTTGAAGTTGTACTCCAGCCACCAAGTAGTCAAGCTTGGGCCTTCTTGCACTTGTACCCATTCTCATTACCTTACATTTTGAAGTATTGAATTTCATTAGCCACTTTTCTGACCACTCACGCAGATTATTTAGATCCTCCTGAAGTTCTCTACCATTGTTCTCGTTTTTTACTTTCTTCACAATCTTTGCATCATCTGCAAACATATTCATGAATGAATTTACAGACTCTGGTAGGTCATTTACATATACAAGGAACAAAAGTGGCCCTAAAACTGAACCCTGTGGAACTCCACTACTAACATTTCTCCATTCAGACACTGAGTGTCTTACTCTAACCCTCTGTTCCCTTCCTTCTAAATAAGTTTTTATCCATTCCAAAACATTTCCACCTATTCTAGCCATGAGTGCAGCTTCCTAATAAGTCTCCCATGTGGAACAGTGTCAAACGCTTTCTGGAAGTCTAGGAATATGCAATCTGCCCAGCCCTCTCTTTCCTGTAAGATTTGGCTTACCTCATCATAAAATTCTAATAAGTTTGTTACTGTTGATCTACCTTCTCTGAAGCCATGTTGCCTCACTGACAAAAAGTTGAAGGATTCCAAGTGAAGAGAGATATGTTTCCTTAGTAGTTTCTCCATAACTTTGCAAACTATGCTGGTCAAGGAAACTGGTCTATAGTTCAGAGCCGTATCCCTCCTTCCCTTTTTGAAGATAGGTATCACATTTGCTTGTTTCCAGCATCTTGGAATCTCCCCCGACTCCAGTGACTCCTTAAATATGATACTTAGTGCCACTGATATTGTGTTTGCGCATTTTTTAAGCACATGAGGGGATATGTCATCAGGACCTGTAGCTTTATGAACATCTAAATCCATCAGCGCTTTGCATACCTCTGTGGCTGTAAGGTTGATGTTCTCTAATACCGGCCCTTGAGCTTCTATCACTGCAATCTGAGGGGGTGGGGTATTTTCTACTGTAAATACTGACTGAAACTCCTTGTTCAATTCTTTGCAGATCTCTTCATCCGTCTCAGTGATGCTTCCATCCGCTCTCTTTAGCCTTAAAACCTGTTCTTTTACCTTCAGTTTTCCTCTGATAAAGCTGTGGAAAAGCTTGGGATTTTCTTTAGCCTTCCTGGTGATGTCCCTCTCATAATCTCTCTCTGCCTCTCTCCTTTTACTTAGGTAGTCATTTCTTGCTCTTTTGTAGGTTTGCCAGGCATTTATGTTTTTTCTCCTCCTATACCTTTTCCAGCATTTGTCTGTGTGTGTGTGTGTGTGTGTGTGTGTGTGTGTGTGTGTGTGTGTGTGTGTGTGTGTGTGTGTGTGTGTGTGTGTGTGTGTGTGTGTGTGTGTGTATGTGTGTGTGTGTGACAGAAAGACAAATGACAAAGTAACCTGATGAAGACTAAAATTAAACTCTACTCAAACATTTCACAATATCTATCAAATATAAGAGTTCCACACACGCAGATTCAATGCATAATGAAAAAAAAATAAAACGTCATGATTTCCTCAGTTATTTTAGACTCACTTTTCAATTACACACTTAAAACAAAATCGAGGAAAAACCATTAAAAGGCACAGGGAAGAGCAGTGGAATGCATTTGAGTGAATTTGCAAAATTATTCTTACATCAAACAGTGAGATTTCCCTTATGTCTTTTTTTCAGGGATATTTTTGGCTCTGTTATGCTTCGACGGAGCATGAAAATGCTTTATCTTCTCCTCTCAAGGTTTCCGTTTTTAAATGTATATAGCATGGGATGGGATTTGGTGGGTGGGTACAGAAGACGCTCCTGGATGTGGGATGGGAATTGGAATGAGTTATGAGGAAATGTGTTAATTCTTATTTACCCTTAAACAGAATTAGCACAAAAACCAATTGTTCCCATGTCCAAGCTTTACCGAGGTATTTAACTGTTTTAAAAGTCTAACCTCTAATCGAATAAGCCTTCACATAGGCTGAAAATATTCTTATTATGTCTAGAGG
>JAXCGZ010003355.1:0-15314 GCA_037179515.1 Halocaridina rubra | reverse complement strand
AATAAATCAATGCAATATAAAAGTAAATCAATGCAAGTTCTCATTAAAAGCTAGAAAAAGCCTCCATGCATTCCGCTAGAGGCACGTTACACTTTCCAGAGTAATAAATAACATTGCTAGAATCCTTTAGAACTCGGTCTCTAGAGGCCGATTTCCAGGTGCTTATTCCATCACTGTGTAAAGTAGCTAATTACTGTTACGCATTGATCATTTCTAAATATGAAGTCGATCAAGAAAGTCTACAGTCACCCTGTTAATTATCTTTTTACTTACCTACGTGCATTAGCTGTAACTTACGTATCTCTATAGCGGCCAATATTCGAAATAGATTTCATGGATATTGTTCCTTTTATGGAATGTTCCTGAGGTCTAATGTTGACAAATGTACGCGAGAATTATTTTTTTTATTTCGAGGACGACGTACCACAAAAAAAGACTCCTTTTACGTCTTCCCTTGAAAGCCCCCAAAAGAAGTTTGGGTCTCCAGCTGATTTTCTAATGGCTTTCAAAGACGTGACTTTCAAGACGTCTTTCTTATTTCACTTATTTTCTTCAGATTTTTCCCCAGACATTTCCATCCCACAATTTAAAAAATTTAATTTCGTCTTGTCTAAAGTAAAATGCTAATATATATAACATTACTAAGTTTGTATTGCTTTCAATAGTAAATACTTTACAGTAAGCATTTCCCAGTATATTTACACAATAAAATAAAATTCTTTGCATCATTGTTGTCGTGTATAATGTTGAAAAACTCAATGCTGATACTTTTCGGCAATAATAGTCTTCATAACGAATATTTTACTTTCGATATTTCTACCATTGACTGGAGGCGTTTTGAACATACATCATTCCTAGTTATATATATTGAGATCATGAATTTCACAAACCTTATTTTCTACACTCTCTTGCTGTTGTGTTCATCGGTCATTTTTTCTGCTCATTTTAGAAGGCGTTTTTGGATCTCCAGGGAAACAGAAGTTCTAGAACAGCTGAGTGATCTTCAGGCATGCCTCGACGAAGCTCACAATACTCTAGAAAGTTTCCCCTTTAGAGTCCTCAGAAAACTTCCAGTTAAACATAAGAACATATGAATAGGGGACACTGCAACATGCCTACTGGCACACACGAGGCAGTTCCATTTTTTAATGATATTTTCAGCATGTCTAACCTATTCTATTCTACTCTACTTATTTATTCTATTTTTCTTTTTATGCTTTTTCTAATAAGCACTAACCTATTCATACCCACCCTACCTCTGTCATATGTCTATCTAATCTACATTTGAAGGTGTCTAAGGTATTGGCATTTACTATCCTACTAGGAAGCCTGTTACATGCATCAGCTACTCTATTACCAAACCAATTTTTACCAATTTCCCTTCTGAACCCATATTTATCAAGATTAAATCCATTATTACGAGTTTTGGTTTGATCTTGAATTTTTAAAACTTTATTAATATCACCCTTGTTAATCCCTTTAAACCATTTATACACTTCAATCATATCCCCCGTAACTCTGCGCCTCTCTAGAGAATGTAGATTATTTTTTTTTTAATCTGTCCTCATATGGTAGATTTCTGATATTGTGTATCATCTTGGTCATTCTTCGCTGCACTCTCTCCAAGGATTCACTTTCCATCCTATAATAGGGTGACCAGAATTGCACAGCATAATCTAAATGGAGCCTAACTAATACAAGATAGAGCTGCAAAATAACTTTGTCCGTCCTATTGCCAACACTTCTTGAGATAAATCCTAAAATTCTGTTTGCTTTATTTCTGACTGCAGTGCATTGCTCTCTTGGCTTAAGATTACTACTCACAAGAACTCCCAAATCCCTTTCACATTGAGAACTCATGATTTCATGGTTATTTAGCTTATAACTCGTATAGTCTGTTATAGTACCCATTTTAACTACTTTACATTTTTCAACAATAAATTCCATTTGTTACTTGTCAGACCATTCAGATAATTTATATAGATCTTCCTGTAAAGCATGAATGTCTTCTTTTCCATTTATAATTCTACCTATTTTAGTGTCATCTGCGAATTTACTTAGGTTACTACTGATATCCGAATCCAGATCATTTAGATATACGATGAATAATAGGGGACCAAGTACCGAGCCTTGTGGTACCCCGCTAGTAACCTAGCCCCACTCCGATTTCTCTCCAATTATGTAAACCCTCTGTTTTATGTCTTTTAACCATTCTTTGATCCATCTGAGAACAGCTCCTATACCATGAGCTTCCAGCTTTTTAACTAATCTTTTGTGAGGAACTCTATCAAAAGCTTTGCTAAAATCTAGATATATTGTATCATATTCTTTGCCACAATCTACTGCCTCGTAAACTTCTGAATAAAATGACAGTAAGTTTGTAAGGCACGAAAAACCCTTAAGAAACCCGTGTTGTGAAAGTTTTATCAGTCTGTGTAATTCTAGATGTGCCCTTATTTTATTTGCAATGATGAATTCTAGAATCTTACCCACTGTTGACGGTAAACTTACAGGCCTATAATTATTCTTTTTAACTCGTTCTCCATTTTTAAATATTGGCACCAAATCTGCCAACTTCCACTCCATGGGTACTGATCCTAATTTTATTGAATTATTAAATAATGCAGTTAGTGGACAACTAAGCTCTTCCTTGCATTCCTTTAATATTTTAGCATATATTCCATCAGGTCCAGGAGATTTATGAGCCTTTAATTTATCTATTTCTTTTATTACATCCTCTCTTGTAATATTTATTGAACTAAGTGCATTATCGGGACTGTCTCTGTAAATGGATTCTACCTCTGGAATATATTCCAAGTTTTCATTGGTAAATACAGATAAGAAATAATCATTTAAACATGTACACATCACTTTATCATCATCTGTGATTTGGCCAATGGCTACTTCAATTGGTCCGACTTTTTCCTTAAATTTTGTTTGATAATGTTGATAAAACCCTTTAGGATTTTCTTTAGCTTCTCCTGCTATTCTAACTTCGTATTTTCTTTTTGACTCTCTAACTATCTTTTTAACTTCCCTGTTTAACTGTATATATTGCTGCCTAACCTGCTCTTCACCTCTTTTTAGTTTCCTGTATATTCCTCTTTTAATACCTATAAGATTCTTCATTCTATTGTTCATCCACTTAGGGTTATTTTTTCTTGATCTGAAATGTTTCATGGGAATATAGTTTTTCTGACTATTATTAAGAGTCATGACAAAGTTGTTATATTCCTCATCCAAATTTATATTAACTGACGGACTGCTGTTCTTTCCTGTGAGAGAATTTACTGTATTGATCTTATCTTGTGATAATCCTTTGACTGTGGTACTCAATTCTCGGGGTAATCTGCTACCTGCGACCTGACCTGATGGATTAACTATCCACATTTGTATCCCCAGAAATCCCTTCCTATACCTCATTAGATAATTTAGTTTTTAAGCCCTCAAAATCTCCTGCTCTAAAGTTTGGAACAATATTCTTGTTTTCCTTTATAGTTTCCTTGAAAATTATGCTAAATCTAATGGAATCATGGTCACTGTTGCCCAATGGTTTACCAACTTCTAAATTTGTAACCATATTCTCTCTATTACTAAGAACTAAATCCATTATATTCACCCCCCGTGTTGCTTCAAGTACATGCTGAGAAAGGGAATTGTCTTCTACTACTTCCAAAAACTCCTTAGAGCTACTATCACCTGTTATGGTTTCCCAGTTAATATTTCTAAAATTAAAATCGCCTACAATGCAAACTCTATTTGACCTGGTCACTTTAGAAATTTCATCGTATATAATTTACGAATTTATATTATCTAGATCAGGTGGTCTGTAGACTACTGCTACAACTAGTCTTTCTATATTATTTTTAATTTCAACCCATAAGGTTTCTGAATTTAGATTTTACTTGCATACATATGCTTACGACTAGTGAAGTGATCCCACCCGTCTATTAAACCTATATTATATTCCCGACAGAAGACTTCCATCCTAGCATTAATTCCTATAGCTCGAGACCACCACTCTGAACTTTGGCCAAGCCTAGGCAGAATACCACACATCAAAGGAACTGCACCCCTCTTCCTGATCTTATCCAGGGCTTGTCTATACAACCTAATCAGCTCCTCACTTCTACCATCCTGCACGTCATTTCCACCAGCTATCAAACAAACAACATCTTTATCCTCAATCCAGCTATTTATCGACTCACCCACCTTCTTCATACCTGCTCCAGGGAAAAAATATTTTCCTCTAACTCTATGCCTGTTGGAGACTACATTCCAGAAATCCAGCAGCAAAGAGATTTTTTGAGGACACCTATTGCTCTTTCTTGGAAATTCATCCCCGGATACAATGCATTCCGCAATGCTTGTACTGACTACAGTGTAAACTTCAGCCAGTATAAGAAAGTGGTCGAGGTCAGCAATTCATGGCTTCAAGTGCTCGTATCTATGCCTCAAGAGACTTTCCAAGATCCAGAGTCAGTGAAACAAACCAACGGCGGGCAAGTTGCGCTACATCACTTGGTGTACCCAATTTTGCTTGGCGTTGGTGTCTGCGTGATTCCAAAGACAGCTTCTTTGCTTATTGAGTATGCCAATAAGAAAGAATCAAATGAAGCGCAAGTCGAAAAGGTCGAAAATCAGATTCTGGATGACGATGGAAACGGTCATGAGGAACCTGAAACCGGCACTCCAGTAGAGAAATGTGTAGAAGAATCAGAAAAATGCAGTTGGAGCTATGGAAGGGTTTGCTGGAGGATTACGGACTGAAGGTGAGTAGATAGAAAACGGAGTACCTGGAGTGCAATGTGACACAAGGAGGCGAAATGTTCATGCAAGACCACAAGCTCCCAAAGGCGGAAGCCTTCATATACCTCGGCTCCTACGTAACGAAGGATGGAGACCTAGAGAGAGAGATTGATCATAGGATCCAGGTAGCGTGGAACAGCTGGAAGAGAACATCAGGGGTGCTATGTGACAAGAAAATCAGTGCTAGAGTGAAAGGAAAAGTATACAAGTCAGTTGTGAGACCAGCGTTGCTGCACGGAGCAGAGACGTGGCCGGTGAAAAAGGTTCAAGAAAGGAAGATAGATGTCACAGAAATGAGAATGCTGAGGTGGATGTGTGGGGTGACGAGGGAGGACAGGATACGAAATGACCGGATCAGAGGTACAATGAAGGTGGTGGAGGCGTCGGCGAAAGCGCAGGAGAGGAGATTACAGTGGTTCGGTCATGTGAAGAGGAGAGAAGAAGACTACGTGGGTGTGAGAGTGATGGAGATGGACGTGCAGGGCAGACGTAGACGAGGAAGACCTAAACTACGGTGGAAGGACCGACTGAAGGAGGATCTCAGAGAGAGACAGCTGGGGGAGGAGCAAGTGATGGACCGGAACCAGTGGAGACGACTAGTGAAGAGATGCGACCCCATATGAAAATGGAAACGCAAATAGAGGAAGAAGAAGAATCATAAAAATGCAGTTCAGATGAAAGTTTGAAGAAAGAATCGGAAAACAACTCAATAAATGAGACTGGAAATGTAATGCTGGAGAGTTTATCATCAAGCCCCTTAGTGAATGAGGAAGGCAGAGAAGCTGATCGTTCAGCAAGCAATGATGACGAAGACTCTGGAGGAAAAGAGATTGGAGACGGTACCTCAGTTGTGAATGAAGAAAGCACTGCCACGGCAGTAAGACCAAAGATGGGAGTCAAAATGACGGCAGACACTGGCGAGAAACCTCAGGTCAACAAGATACCCGCATCGGAGGGCATTGCATTGCTAAGCCAAAGACGTGCTCCTAAGAGAGGAACAAATGCGAGGAAAGTCAAAGGAATGCCAGTGGTGGCCACAGCCCACGACAACCCCCACCGGAAAAAGAAGGGAGAAAAGAAAAAGCGAAAGGCAAAGGAAAGAATATAAGAAACTGGTTAAGAGATACTAGCATGGGTATCATTAGACGTCCAGGTGAGGAAGACAGTTCCTCGAATGACGAGCAGGAAGAAGTCGTGAAGGAAAAGTTTTCGCAATATAAGCGAAGCGATTTCCTTGTGGCCGTCACACCCAAACACGATACGTTCATACCATAATATAACTCGCAACAGGAGGAGGAGGAGGATGAAGATGATTCAGTACGGGGAGGAGTTGTGTGCTCTCGTTTGTGTGTGCGCGTATGTGTGTTTGTGTGAATGTGTTTTTCTGCAATTTTTTGCAGGTGGTATGAATGTGTTTTTCTGCAATTTTTTGCAGGTGTTATGAATGTGATGACATTCGTACACACACCCCTACATATGCACACACGCGTGTACATAGCCCTTCCCCATTCGTATCACGCGAGAATAACGTTGGGATCAGGTATAGATACCGACTCCCCCCAGAGTCGCTCTCTATACTTGATCCCAACTTCCTTTCTATGAAAAGAGAGAAAAAAATATATAAGAATTATAAAAAGGTAAAAAATAATATACATATATATCAGACATTAACCCCATGTAATTGAACTAATAGTAGTCTCCGTGGCAAAATGGTAGCGTCCGCGACTCTGAGGCGGCAGGTCGAGGGTTCGCGCCCAGTCACGGACTGGGGTTAGTAAGGGCATACACTCAGGGTAACGATTACATCTGCCATAACAAGTCCTTCGCAAGAAGGCAACCGTCCTAGCCCTTAGATGAAAAGGGAGTTCATGACGTAAACCCGAAACCAAACATTCTTAGTTATATTATTGTTTTATATTGCATAATGCATGAAAAAGGGCAGGAACTATTGCGACGCTTGTTTCATTTGCGGTAACTGTTTGCTTTGGGGGACAGAAACCTTGATGTGATGAACCAAATTTTATACTATTTCCATAAGGATTTTACCTTAGTGCCAATGGCAACTAATTCTGTAGAGTTGAAAAAGTTGTAAAAGCGGGAGAGCGTGTTTTCTCACACGAGGGGGTGCTTAGCTTACCTATGATGATAATAGACACTTCGTGTAAATAAAAAAGGAGGCGCGGAATAAGGCAGGTTATGAAATCATGCTGGCGATTGTCTCCTATGTGAGCTCAGTAAGTTAAATTCTTTCTTGATTTGTAGTAAAAACTAAATTCAAATGCCAAATAATTCTGAAAATAGCTCATCCTCATAGTGACAATGAAGGAGTTTAAAATTATCTGCTATAGTATAATCTACTCTGGAGAAAGGAAGAAAAATTGTTATACCAAGAAGGTGGAGAGAGTGTTTAGAGAATGATCTAAGAGAGATTTGGGATCGAGAGGAGAAGAGTGCATCACAACGAGAGGTAGAACAGGCCAGTGAGAAACAACGACTCCGTGTAAACAGAGGAATAGTTGCTAATATGAAGAAAAGACAGCTTAAAGTGAAGTTCTGATATACTTATTATATAAAATTCTAGTAATTTCAGGTAATGCAAGATATGACAGCTTTTATGAATATTATAAGAAAATATACCAAAATAAGATGACGATACGTATAGAACTCTCACATGCGATTTGTAATAGAAAGAGTACCAATAACAAAAGATGAGGACACTATTAATACCAGTGTATGGTATTAATATGATCTTGATTATATACTTTGCCTTAATACTCTTCTTTGTATTCCATAAAAATAATTAATGTTTAACTTTATATTTTATATAAGTAATAATTTCATGTAGTCTATTTTTGTCACGGGTTTGGGAAGTTAAGCCTGCAAAAGGAGAGAGAGCCACGACTGAAGTGACAAATTTGGTTCTGGAAGTCGCAAACTTCAAGGGAAGTCTGAGAATGGAAGATGTCGCTTAGAATTGCAAATTTGTTGAAGGAACGACTTCAGGAGCAGTACAAATGAACTTTGGAATACTCTACGTCATTCTCAAGAAAACAGACAAACAACAACGTGGCAGAGGCTATATTTGCGAAAAATAATGTAGAATATTCTGACACCTGCATTCTGATACCTACAGTTGCATAGATGTTATTCTCTATCCATCGATGTATTCAGAAAGAAAAGGGCACCTCTCAAACAAGCAAATTCAGTTGTATGAAGCTTGTAGAGGATCAGTATCTTCACGCATTTATTATGAATTTTCTTTGTATTTTAATTGAGTGTATTTAAATGAGGTATAATAAAATTTATTAACTGAACTCATAAGAAATAAAAATAATTATATATATCATAATATCGACAAAATAATAGGTTGTTTCATGTACGCATTATTTTAATTAAAAAAATAGCTTAGAAAGGCATTTTGGAAGCAACAGTAAATGAATAAAACTTGCTGTTCTCGGTATAAATATAAATATCCTCAAATATAATATAATTTAGCAAAATATCACCAAATAGATTCTTAGATTCTCTGTGATATGTTTGCTGGAAGATATATATATATATATATATATATATATATATATATATATATATATATATATATATATATATATATATATATATGTGTGTGTGTGTGTGTGTGTGTGTGTGTGTGTGTGTGTGTGTGTGTGTGTGTGTGTGTGTGTGTGTGTGTGTGTGTGTGTGTGTGTGTGTGTGTGTGTGTGTGTGTGTGTGTGTGTGTGTGTGTGTGTGTGTGTGTGTGTGTGTGTGTGTGTGTTTTATCAATGTGAGCATCTGCTCTGCAAATCTATTACCTGATAAAGGTAAAATGAGAAATGCGTTTTCAATCATGAAAATATTATTGAACGTAGAAGATCATCAGAAAAATGTTTTGTGCCAGTGAAGCATGGTTTGGAGATGATGTTAAGCTATTTCAATATAGTTAGTATTATTAATAATGACATAAATTTAAAACTAAATTGAAATAGCCACAATAGGTAGAACAAAAAAAATCTGAAAATGTATTTTTATTGTAAATGGATATTTAATATATTACACTGAACGTTATCCAACTTTTACAACTATTCTTAATGTTTAATTTTCATTAGCTGGAGAATAGAATGTATGTCACGACATGGAAGAAAAAATTACATTACCTTCCAATTCTCTGAACTGCTAATTGCTTCCAGCCCTCAAACTCAACTTGAAAAAGCGTATTAAGAAAGAGGCGTCCTCACGTCTTAAAAAATGGGATATTTAATTAGAAAAGTAATGAATTGGTTTAGCTTCATATTTTCATGCTAATTTCTTTCTTCTTCCAAAAGTCGATAAGGATCAATATCTAATGAAGCCTCAGGAATAACGAATCAACTCGAAATTTCTCAGAAAAATAAGTTAAAATTCGTTGAGGTTTGTTTAAAAGATAATAGCTCTTTTATGGCTTTTATTTCGACATTTTTTTAAACTTTAAATTTTCCTGAAAAAAAAATAACAGTCGTCATTTAATCATTACATAAAAATTAGCATATCTGTGAAATGAATATAAATTCGTCAAGTTGCTACTCTCATCATTTATTATTTTTTTTTAATTTATTTTTTTTGTATGGTCAGAACATTGTGTCTTCGCAAGAAGTGAATGGATATTAGCAGGAGAGGATAGTAGGGTTTATCGTATACTAAACTTTGTTAACTCAGTAGCGTAATATAAATATGATTGGAATGAAGAACTTTTGTCTTCTTTCTTATATGTGGTACTATATGAAAATTTATGATAACGATGAATTTGAGGAATTAATAAATTCAGTATTAATGTTAAGTTTTCCGCTCATTAAAACCGTAGAATTATATATATGCGTCATGTAATATATTGATTTACTGAGTGGCAAAATGGTAGCGTTCACGACTCTGAGGCGGCAGGTCGAGGGTTCGCGCCCCGTCATGGACTGAGGTTAGTAAGGGCATACACTCAGGGTAACGATTACATCTGCCAAAACAAGTCCTTGGCAAGAAGGCATCCGTCCTAGCCCTTAGTAGAAAAGGGAGTTCGTGACGTAAAACCGAAACCAAACTGAGTTTTCCCTAATGATGAAATTTCCATTCAAATCAAAATAGGACAACAAACTTCCCTTCAGTACTCTACAGCTTGAACTTGGTGTCTTACATGACGAACGAATGAGGAATTTTTTTGAAAAGCACTTCCACATTCCTTTAAAAAGGTGGCTCGTACGGTGTTTTCATTTTCCTAGAACCTCTTTAGGACAGGAAAGTTTAGTGTCGTCCTCCGCATGACTTATAAGGAAGGGGATAAGGATATCACTTTGTAGGGTTACAGTTTTGTGGTGCTGGCGCGCTAAGTAATGTTCATGTAGTTTCACTATTACACATTGGCTCAGTGGACTCGGCTTGATCCAGGAGGATGACGGCCATATTTGTCAGTTCGGAGACGTCACATATTCTTAAGAAGACGACAATACCCTGGCAGTCGTCTAGGTTAAACAGCAATGATGCTATACATTTCATGGTACTGACTCTAGGTTGGTAGGCATATATATATATATATATATATATATATATATATATATATATATATATATATATATATATATATATATATATATATATATATATATATATATATATATATATATATATATATATATATGTACAATGTTTTATATTATTTGATAAAAATACTCTCTTGACTTCTGGCGTCTCATCTGTTTAGTTTCTGATCATGATTTTCATCCTTGCTGGGAATGGATTTCGTGCCAGGTTTTCAGATCGGTCTCGTATCAGACGTGACTGCCGTATGTAGGCAGAACTGCGCGCTGCTCCTCCTTCGGGCATTTTGAGCAACAGAGTGCAATGGTTGTGAGAGATTGCAATGGATGCTTAAAGGGCGTTTTGGCAATA
This sequence comes from Halocaridina rubra, assembly GCA_037179515.1. Classification (NCBI taxonomy): domain Eukaryota; kingdom Metazoa; phylum Arthropoda; class Malacostraca; order Decapoda; family Atyidae; genus Halocaridina; species Halocaridina rubra. The sequence continues at coordinate 4,595 of JAXCGZ010003355.1, read as the reverse complement.
AAGCAGAAATTTCAGTTTCATCGAATTTAGTGAAATTATTAAATAAATTAAGGTTGAACTGACTATGAACAATAAACACATTTGAAAATTTTTTTGTCCATTAACATTTTATATAGTTTTGAAATACTTACTGGTCAGTACGTTTAACTATATGCTAAAATATGATGTGGTAACCAGAGTTACCGTGAGTAGACAAAGGGTTAAGACTTCTGTGAGTTAGTGTGCGAAACCATCCTGGAGACGGGGAGTAACGAGCATAGAGCTCTTTATCGTGAATACAAATAAGTAAGCACATACATACACACGGATACATATATGTATGTAGATAGATAGATAGATAGATAGATAGATAGATAGATAGATAGATAGATAGATAGATAGATAGATAGATAGATAGATAGATAGATAGATAGATAGATAGATAGATAGATTAGATAGATAGAAAAAGATATATCGCATGGTACTAGTTTCAAGAATTATTGATTTTTTTTATTTATTAAAAAAATAGGTATTGTTTGAAATAATGATTATACCTCATCATGATTTCCAAAACTATTCTTTATTGCAAAGAAGATAAGAATTATTATTAGTCACTGCTGTCTACTTGAAGTGTTTAAAACTTTTGACTTTAATGTGGTTAGCAGCGAAATTTCTTAATCGTGTGTGCCTCCATTCTGGCAGAATTTCATAAAGCACTAAAGACACTTTACTGAAATTTCTTATTAATTGCAATTTTTTTTTTCTCTCTCTCTCTCTCTCTCTCTATATATATATATATATATATATATATATATATATATATATATATATATATATATATATATATATATATATATATATATATATATATATATATATATATATATATATATATATATATATATATATATATATATATATATATATATATATATATGTATATATATATATATATATATATATATATATATATATATATATATATATATATATATATATATATATATATATATATATATATATATATATATATATATATATATATATATATATATATATATATATATATATATATATATATATATATATATATATATATATATATATATGTATATATATATATATATATATATATATATATATATATATATATATATATATATATATATATATATATATATATATATACATATATATATATATATATATATATATATATATATATATATATATATATATATATATATATATATATATATATATATATATATATATATATATATGTATATATATATGTATATATATATATATATATATATATATATATATATATATATATATATATATATATATATATATATATATATATATGTATATATATATATATATATATATATATATATATATATATATATATATATATATATATATATATATATATATTTATATATATATATATATATACATATATATATATATATATACATATATATATATATATATATATATATATATATATATATATATATATATATATATATATATATATATATATATATATGCATATATATATATATATATATATATATATATATATATATATATATATATATATATATATATATATATATATATATATATATGTATATGTGTGTGTGTGTGTTTGTGTGTATATATATATATATATATATATATATATATATATATATATATATATATATATATATATATATATATATATATATATATATATCTTTCTCTCTCGATTCTTAGAGAATCATAGCCCAAGTTTGTGGTAAAACGGCTAAAGATAATCAAATTAAAAGAGAATTTTATAGAAAAAGATTTCCATTCTTTCCTTTCTGAAGCGACGAGAGGCTAGCTCTGGTATCTTTAAAACCTTACGTTCATCCATTTGGAAAGAATCCAGAAAGGCAAAATGTTTTCTCTGTTTTCATTTGATTAAAATTGCCATCTATTTATCTTTCTACTTTTGTTGTATATTGCATCCTATTTGTAATGGAATATTTTTTCTCAAAATTTCCAAATCTATTTTATCTTCCCGTCATAGTTTATTCATCATGAGGTCATTTACACTCAGACTTCAGGGGAATTCAATTTAGATTTCATTATATCCAATATTTTTATAGCATGTTTAAATTGTCAAAATAATTAAAATTAAAGTTCTTCCGGCGTTCGATAATTACGCTACATTTCCCTTAAAGTAAATACCATCTCATTATTTTTTCATTATTACAGTTTACTAGTATAACATTATTCCTTTCTGTCAATCAAACAAGGGCAAAATACATTGTAAAAGAGCTGATCATTTCTGCGTCTCATGCTTCGTCTTCTTTATGTCATGGCTAGAGCAACAAATCAAGAAAAAAGACGGATGTAAATACAGCCACTCAAATCAACGGTAGTCAAACCTATAATGCTGGACGCAGCATGACACGTCGAGGGTGTTTGGTGTATCTAGAGGAGACACGTTATTTTTGCTCTTTGCTAGAGGATATTTTTGGTATTTGAAGGACGCGTATCATATTTTTTAATGAGAGCCATAGGTCGAATGAGTTATCTTCAAAAAACTCAGAATGTATTTCCTGTGTCAGAGGATGATTAGGATATCTGCAATAAAATAATGATATTTTTGCAGTGTCAGATACAAAATTGTCTCTGATTGATGGCAAGCTTTTTTTTCACAAGAAAGTGAAATAATGGCTCTCCTTGCTCTGCGTTGAGGTGTCTCACTGACTAAACTGAGTAAAATGGAAAGCTACAAAAATTCTAAGTCATATATACAGCAACTGAAAGACTCTTTGTGCAGGATGCATAGACCAACTTCAAACTGTGTGCGCGAGTGCGCTCAAGGTTACTTCACCGTGTTTATCAGGTAGCGACTGATTTGTGGTACCCACCTAAAACTTTGGCGTTGTTGGTACCCTTATTTATGTACACTTAAGTACAGTATGTATCCATTGTACAAAACGTTCATGTGGTTTTTAGATTAAGTTATATTCATTCTCATTACGCTTTTCAAAATCTCCCACCCATTTCCCCCGATTCCCATAGCCTCTGTTAGAATTGTTGGATAATCGATTTTTTTAGTTGACAACATATAAATGATACTTATTCTGTGCAGTGCGAACTATGTTTAGCGTGATAATGCATTTATTATATCTATGGTGTGCTGCCTTACTGGCTAGAGATGCCAAGTTAAGGAATAGTCAGATCATCGAGAGCCTGTAAGGGATATAACTTTATTCTTACTCCGACAAGGTGGCTAGTTTACTATTCCCTGAGGTAATCAGAGAGGTAGTGATACTTTATCTTCATTACGAGATTCTTAGTTCTTGGGTCAGAATAGAACAGATACGAACTGTCTTTACTTTAAAGTTTTCCTTAGATATCGTATATTCACATGACAAATATATCTTATATTACAGTATTTGTTGGCAAGGCGTTAGTTTACTTTAACATATACTTCTCATTTATCTACATTTTCTGGAAATATCGGAAACACTATTGCTGTAAATGTCAACTGTAGCTAAAAATATATTTATATATAATCTCCTTTTGAACCGGGAATAATCACGATTTTTATTAATAACCTCTTTTATTAAACTGTTATGAATCAAAAACTTAAGTTGTAATAGATGTAGGGAAATTTTTTTTTTCTCTCTCTCTCTCTCTCTCTCTCTCTCTCTCTCTCTCTCTCTCTCTCTCTCTCTCTCTCTCTCTCTCTCTCTCTCTCTCTCTCTCAGCATGAATGCGATACGTAAACAAAACAATTGCATAACCGAGCAAAGAAAAATAATCAGTTATATAGAGGAAAAAAGCCTAGTGGAAATTTTGGGACAATATTCATCAAAACAAGAATCTACCATCAAGATAAATGAACAATTGGAAGCAAGGTGGAAATACTTTGGAAACAAACGAAGTGAGACAGAGGGAATTGGAAAGGGCAAAAAGAGTAGGGGGAGAGAAATATCGGTCTCTTTGGAGACAGCGGCATGGTTGTCTCTCTGAAAGGGATATTAAGTTTTATTCCAATTAATATATATATATATATATATATATATATATATATATATATATATATATATATATATATATATATATATATATATATATATATATATATATATATATATATATATATATATATATATATATATATATATATATATATATATATATATAGTATATATATATATATATATATATATATATATATATATATAAATATATATATATATATATATAAATATAATATATATATATATATATATATATATATATATATATATATATATATATATATATATATATATATATATATACAATACAAAATGATAAAAAAAAACTATTAATAGGATCTATGGAAAAAAACATGACATGCACATTTTTTTTTCTAATTTTGTTCTTCATTGTTTTTCAAATATGATTTGTTTATTGGCTTGTCCACGAAAGTATTCGTGTAGATGATCGATCTCAGGCAAATGCTGAAGTAGACAAAGAATGTCCTGTGCTTCTACAATTAGTTAACATTCTTTTTAACAGGATTAATGAACGACAATTTATTTTAAAGTAATTAGCTTGCCAGAGTAGAC
>JAXCGZ010003354.1:5000-15332 GCA_037179515.1 Halocaridina rubra | reverse complement strand
ACTGCAGGAATTCAAATAGTAAAAGAGACTGTTTTTAAATGAGCATTGCTATGAAATATAAGTACAGAACTCTGTTCTTGCTTTAAAATGCCAGTCTCAATTGTATATATCCTGCTATTCTTAACTTAGTATTTTTCATTTAATTTTTATTATTCTTATTATGACCATGATTACTAGTATTGTTATTATTATGTTGCCTGTTATTGTTGCTATCACTCCATGACCTTTTGCATAATTATTATTTTAGTAAATGCCATCAGTGGTAACCAGATGATTTGTATTTTTTATCTTGAATTCATGCTTTTTTGTTACTGTAGTCACTGCTAATATGAATATTTCTTTAGTGGCTGATTCTCAGCATTTCATGACTTTTCTTTTTGATATCTATAGTATACTAATGTTATGTATCAGTCACTCAGCTAAGTCCTAAGTATCTTGTAATAATAATCTAATGGTTTAGACACATAGTTTCTATTACCACCCTAATTCCAGGCAGCCCTGACCTGCAATTTTTAAAATTTATTTTCACAAACCAGTCCCTTTTACCCATGGGAGAGATTGTAAGCGCATGCAGATGCAGGGAGGCGAAGTATGCCCTCTGAATGTAGACAAAAGGCCTTTGTTAGGATGCAGAGGTCATATGTATTCTTTCTGCATTTGTAATAGCGACATTAGGCCTAGTTTCCGGCCCTAGAAGCTACTCCAGGCTATGTTCATATTTTTCAGCTATTGGAGAGAGATGTGCATCTTTGAGGAGTGCGTGAGCGGTGGTCATAGGACCACCTTAAGAGTCGCATGAAAGCGGGCGGGAGCGGTTCCGGTTGATCTGGTTGATGCATCCACGCTCTCCCTTTGTCCGGCCAGTCTCCAGAATAATAAGAGGATTCGTGGTACGTTATTACAACCTGGACCTACCTCAAAGTTGTCAGGCAAAGGTCCTGGAAAGCTAGTGTGGGTGATCCCAATGATGAGTAACTGAGGGGCTGGGGAAAGGAAAATCCACCAAAAATTAAAAATGAAAAACGGGAAAGAAAAAAATCCCCAGACATATAATAACTTTAGTGAAAATAAAAAAAAAGGGAATTGAAGGTCACTATGATAGAAAATGTTAAAACTAACAAAAGAAAATGGTATGGAAAATCCCTGTAAAAAAAGAATGTTAAGTAATTAAGAAAAAAAAATATTTTCCCCCACGTATTCGAACTGATAAAAATGGGAAAGAAAATGTCCCCACTGTCTTTGACCACGATTTGTCGAAGAAAGAATATTGCAATCTTTTTTTCTTTTTTCTTTTTCTAGTTTTAAGATAATTTTAAATGTAGTATTTAGACGAAAAAACCTCAAAGTCTCCCTTAGATTTAAGTTCATTAGAATAAGTGTCATTGATCAATTGTGCATGTTGAATTCTATTCTTTTTGCTCACTATAACGTGTGTTAAATGTTACAATTTGCAAAAATCATAATAAATTGTATTTTACATTATCTAATTAAAATAATTGTGATGTTAAGTTTTCTGTTTAAATATTATCATTGTTTTGGGTCGTGATTTAATCTTTGCAGGTCATATCCAACTGTATTTTATATTATATAATGTAATTATGTTCACTGAGTTCTCCTATCAGTTTGTCATTGAATGGTAATTACATATTGTAATTGTGAATATTTTTAACTCTTTTCACACCATTTTAACTTTTTTCACACCATGACAAATGTTTTGTTTTAGTAAGTAATTGCATATCTCATGTCCAAATGTATTGTGCACTGTTTGAATAATTAAATAGCTTAATTACCTTTGTTCTTAAATAATTTTGTCAATGCTTACTAGCTATATATTGCAATTATGAATACTTAATTTTGATTATTTGTCTTTATACAATGCTTTTTATAAGGAACATATATTTCCTTTGTCTTTTTTTTTGCATAGTAATTTTGATATTACTGCAATCTGTTTAGATAATAGTATGAGATTGTAATAGCTTCATAAGTTATTTCCTTAGATAGTTCTGCCCCATTTTTTTGTAAAATAATGATAGTTAGAAAATTATAAGGCTCTCATGAAAGTAGTTATGCTTAGTCCGAAATATTGGATATATTTTAGATTGGTTGTGGGGGGTGTCGTATGGTGTATCATAGATGCCTATAGCCTCACACGGCATTTTATAGATGCCTGTAGTGGCCAGATGGCAGAGAGCGCACTCGAAACCCGCCACCACCAGGACTGGCAACAGAGCCCGTTTTAGTTAGAAGTCAGCCTTTGCCGGGGGCAGAAGTCACGTCCATAGCTAACAACCCCCCCTTGGGGGCTGGAGTCGAGCGTGACAGGAACTATAGGAATGGGAGCTCTGAGGAATTAAATAAGTGTATACTCTAATAAGCAACTTTGAAGAAGATGCTTATCTCTCCATTACTGACCTCGCTACCTAATAAAACCAGTCGGATAGTGAAAGTAAAACACTATCTAACAACACAATACTCCAACTCTTTGGGAGGAGAAAATACAAAGGAAAAGAGTCCCAGCCCCTCACTCCACCTCATTCAGTCGACTCTTACGAGAAGCAGAAGAGCACGGAGAAAGTATTCTAGCCCCCTCCCTCAGGGGGTAAATTAATAATAAAATAATAATAATAATAATAATAATAATAATAATAATAATAATAATAATAATAATGATAATAATAATAATGATAATAATAATTATAATAATAATTATAATAATAATAATAATAATAATAATAATAATAAAATAATAATAATAATATAATAATAATAATAATAATAATAATAATAATAATAATAATAATAATAATAATAATAATAATAATAATAATAATAATAAAAATCTATCTATCTATATACATGAGCCATTTTCCCCTAATAAGGGGAATTGCTGAGTCAAGACAAAATACTCGGACTCTTTGGGAGAAGGAGATACAGAGGAAGGAAATCCCAGTCCCCTTGCTCCACCTCATTCAGCCGACTCTTACAAGATGCAGGAGAACACGGAGAAAGTATTCTAGCTCCCTCCCTCAGGGGATATATTAAAAAAAAAATAATAATAATAATGATAATAATAATAATAATAATAATAATAATAATAATAATAATAATAATAATAATAATAATAATAATAATAATAATAATAATAATAATAATAATAATAATAATAATCTCTCTATATACATGAGCCATTTTACCCTTATAAGGGGAGTAGCTGAGTCAAGACACTGTCGTATGGCATATCATAGATGCATATAGCCTCACACGGCATTTCATAGAAGCCTATAGTTGCCAGATGGCAAAAGCGCACTCGATACCCGCTGCCACCAGGACTGGCAACAGAGCCCGTTTTAGTTAGAAGTCAGCCTTTGCCGGGGGCAGAAGTCACGTCCATAGCTAAGTATCCCTCCCTTGGGGGCGGGAATAGAGTGTGACAGGAACTATAGGAATGGGAGCTCTCAGGAATTAAATAAGTTTATACTCTAATAAACAACTTTAAAGATGAAGATGCTTATCTCGCCATTACTGTCATCTTCTTCTTCTTCTTCCTCTATTTGCGTTCCCATTTTCATATGGGGTCGCATCTCTTCACTAGTCGTCTCCACTGGTTCCGGTCCATCACTTGCTCCTCCTCCAGCTGTCTCTCTCTGAGATCCTCCTTCAGTCGGTCCTTCCACCGTAGTTTAGGTCTTCCTCGTCTACGTCTGCCCTCCACGTCCATCTCCATCACTCTCACACCCACGTAGTCTTCATCTCTCCTCTTCACATGACCGAACCACTGTAATCTCCTCTCCTGCGCTTTCGCCGACGCCTCCACCACCTTCACTGTACCTCTGATCTGGTCATTTCGTATCCTGTCCTCCCTCGTCACCCCACACATCCACCTCAGCATTCTCATTTCTGCGACATCTATCTTCCTTTCTTGAACCTTTTTCACAGGCAACGTCTCCGCACCGTACAGCAACGCTGGTCTCACAACTGACTTGTACACTTTTCCTTTCCACTCTAGCACTGATTTTCTTGTCACATAGCACCTCTGATGTTCTCTTCCAGCTGTTCCATGCTACCTGGATCCTATGATCAATCTCTCTCTCTAGGTCTCCATCCTTCGTTACGTAGGAGCCGAGGTATTTGAAGGCGTCCGCCTTTGGGAGCTTGTGGTCTTGCATGAACAGGTCGCCTCCTTGTGTCACATTGCACTCCAGGTACTCCGTTTTCTGTCTGCTCACCTTCAGTTCGTAATCCTCCAGCAAACCCCTCCATAGCTCCAACCTCTCTTGCAATTCTTCACGGCTCTCGGAGACCAAAACAATATCGTCTGCAAAGAGCATGCTCCATGGTGCCTCCTTTGTCACTTCCTCCACCATCACATCCATGAGAAGGTTAAATAGATAGGGGCTAAGAGCTGATCCCTGATGGAGTCCAACTTTCACCTGAAAAGGCTCTGTAGTGCCAACTGTACTTCTTACTCTTGTTGTGGCTTCCCTGTATATGTCCTGAACTATCTTGACATACTTCTCCTTCACTCCCTTCGACCTCATACTCCTCCACACCTCGCTTCTCGGGACCCGATCATAAGCTTTTTCCAGGTCAATAAACGCCATGTACAGCCCTCTTTGCTTATCTCTATATTTTTCCATTGTCTGCCTCATTGCGAATACTGCATCCATTGTTCCTCGACCTTTCATAAAACCAAACTGCTCACTACAAACTTCTGTCTCCTCCCTCAGCCTTTTATCCAACACTCTTTCCAGCAGCTTCATAGTGTGGGATGTTAGCTTAATTCCTCTATAGTTGTTGCAACTCTGGATGTCTCCCTTTTCTTTGAAAATCGGTACCATTATACTATCTCTCCACTCGTTCGGGATAGTCTCTTCCTTCATCACCATGTTCAGGAACTTTGTCAGCACCCGTATCCCTTCTTCGCCTAAGCTCTTCCATACCTCTGCAGGAATCTGGTCTGGCCCTACTGACTTTCCATTTTTCATCTTCTTCAACGCTTCTCTGACTTCCGCCTCCCTCACAGCGTCTACCTCTCCCTCCATTCCCACTCCTTCACCTATTCGTATTCTTGGATTTTCCTGATTTAGAAGTTCTTCGTAGTAGTCCCTCCACCGCATTTTAATCATGTCAGGGTCAGTAAGCACTCTTCCGTTCTTATCCTTGATTTGCTTTATTGATGTTAGGTCCTTTGTCGATCTGTTCCTTTCTTTTGCTAACTTATAGATTCTCTTCTGTCCCTCCTTTGTTTCAAGGTTCTCATACATATCCTGCAGTGCTGCTGCACGCGCCTGTGCTACAGCCCTCTTCGCCTCCTTATTTGCATCTTTCAACATAGCTTTACGCTCCTCTGTTCTTTCCTTGTCGTAAGCTTTCTTCATCTCTTTCTTCTTTTCTATCTTCTCTTTGCAATTTGAGGACCACCACCAAGACTCTTTTCCGTTTCTCGGCTTCTTTCCAGATGACTTTCCGAGGACTTCCTCTGCCGTACTCCTGATCACTTCACTGTTCCTTTTCCACCACTGATCCACCTCCTCTGCCTCTTCTATCCTTTGTAGTGCTTTCCTCTTGAACTCCTGCCGCACCACCTCATCCTTGAGTTTCCACCACTTGATCCTAGGTTCTCCTCTCTCGACTCCGGTCCTTCGCGTCCTTACAACCAGCTTCGCCACAACTGGGCTGTGCTGCGCTCCCACACTCTCTCCTTGTAGTACTTTACAGTCTTCCACTTCTCGGATGTTTTCTCTTCGATACAGGAGGAAGTCGATTTGACTCTCTCTGGGACCACTCCTGTATGTCCGGTAGCTGTTTTTCATGAAGAACGTGTTCAGGATCGCCATGTCAAATGCTATGGCAAATTCCAGCACGCTCTCCCCCTCCTGGTTTTTCACTCCAGTACCTTTGCCTCCATGAACTCGTCTCATTCCATCGTTGTCGCGTCCTATATGCCCGTTTAAGTCGCCGCCCACGACACACCTCTCCCCCGGCGGGACCTCCCTCTGTACTTCGTCCATTTCTTGCCAGAACGTTTCCTTCTCTGCGTCATCGCACCCAACTTGGGGGGCATATGCGCTGATCACGTTTATTGCTCCCTGACCATATACCAACTTGATCCTCAAAATCCTGCTGCTCTTCCTCACCACTTCCACCAGCTCCTCCTTGGTTTGGGGGTCTAGCACCACACCCACTCCATTTCTTCCTCTCTCATCCGCTCCACTGTATATCAACTTGTAGCCTCCACCCAAATCTCGCGCTTCATTTCCTTTCCATCTTGTCTCTTGTACACACAGTATGTTAATCTTCCTTCTCTCCATCAAATCCGCAACTTCTCTTCCTCTACCGGTCATGCTACCGATGTTAAGAGTAGCAATCCTCAGGGTATGGACTCGCTTCTTTAGCCGCACCCGTCCATATTGGTGCGGTAACCCTCGTCCAGTTTCAACAGAGGTCGGGCTCCTCTGTGCGTCGCGTGAGCGGGGTACGCCCTGGCCATCTTCGGTATTCTCTCGACTGCTATCCATGGGTTTTGGCAAAAGGGTTTTACAGCCGGATGCCCTTCCTGACGCCAACCCCCATTTTTCCGGGCTTGGGACCGGCACTGGGCTGCTATTTCTAGCAACCCAGAGTACTGTCATCATTACCTAAAAAAACAAGTCGGATAGTGAAATTAAACACTATCTGACAACTGGTGGCAGCTTTTAAGATTCATCCACGCTGTTACTACAGCGAAGAAGAACAAAGAATTAGGAATACAGAAGAAACAAATATAAAAAAGCATCTATGGAAGAAATGTTCGAATGTTAAGGAACTTCTAGACGCTTACAAGCAGCTATACAGCTATGTCAAAGGAGAAAGCCTCAGCTCCGACAGTATCAAGTTACCGAACCAGCCACTGCTCTCCCCCGTCCCCATATTGGCAAGGTCCTCCGCAGAAGAATTGTCCCATGCGGCCTCCATGTACACCACTGTCACAGTGAGCCGAAGTGTGACCGGGGCTTTGAGAAAAAACGCCCCTTACCAGAAGTTATGTGTTTCCAGATCCAACCAAGAGGATGACAATTCATCAATTTTACGAGAGAGCTGGACGACATTGGCGGGAAAATCATCAAGTCAAGAAGAATCCCCTCCTCCATTGCCTGTTGCTGTGATGTTCTTCAAGCAGTTTCCCAAAATAGCTAAGTACTTGTGATCTGTATCCAGTGAGTAATGGGACCATTATTAAAAGAAATTGAGGTCGGCGGACTCCGCCATAATACTTTGTAGTTATGCTTTGACTCAGCCAACCCGCATATAAGAAAGGTGTGGTTCTAGTAAATTAGTAAAAGTAGAATTTCTGTACCCATTACTAACATGGATAATTTGTACTTAAAGCTATAAGCATTATACACACTATATTTGTTGTAATTTTAAATAATATAATGAGTACTTGCATTTGAAGGGTGTTCAATTTATTTGTATTAATGCCTAAGTTGATTATTAAATTGGCAAATGTATTGACGTTAATTTAAAAAAATTTAATGTGCATGTAAAATAATTTTTTTTATTAATTTCTTAAAGTGAAAGTGACAGTGTTTACAGAGAGTTGTAGTGAGAGATACCCTAGCATCTGCTTTCAAGGTTCTTTCTTTTTTTCGCGGGTGAGATTTTGGCGAGAGAAATGCAGAAATGACCGATCGTTCTTCTAACATCGTTATTAGAAAAGAAATTGATATTAAATTACGCATATAACATATCCTTTTGAAGAATAAGAAACTTTCGTGATATTATTAAGATCTTTACTGTTTAATCCAATGAGTTTTTATTTTCGCCCAATGCAGGCAGTAAAAGTAAAGTCGAGTGATTTGTTCTGTGATAGATGGAGTTTTTGTACCACCATAACGCACCGTAGTTGAGGGTAGAGTTTGGACCTAGGACTAGTGACGAGGTCATGCGACCTCCAGGCCAAACAAGACTTCACACATGCACTAATTCAGAGTGAATGGGGAAGGGAATAGAAAATGGCCACAAGGGGAGCTGCACAGAAAGAAAGGAATGTGAGTGTTTTGAAAGTGGCGAGTGCGGGTGAGAATGAGTATTACTGACTGGGGGTATAATGGGGGAGTTGTTTTCGTGGGTGGAATCACGGGAAAGTCCGTTGGGGAAGCATCATGGGGATAGAGACTGCGAGGCTTCTTCACCTTCATCACCGTGTCTTTATGCAAGCCATATGATCGATATTTTAATGGGAGGTGATGTAGCTGTTGCAATATCTATTCAGGGATATTTTGAGAAAATGATTCTCCACCTGCCCAGATATGGTTGAGATGCAGATTTTATTTAATTTTTTTTTTGTCCCATACTCCGCCAACGAGATTATTATTCGATTTTCGAGATTTCCAAGATAGATATTAAGTGATAAAGGACGTGAATCTTTGACTGATTCTTTATTTATTTTCCAGCTGCAGTACATACATTATTTGTCCGAAAGAATATGCTAAATAAGTCAAACAAAACCAAAGTTTTAGCCATGATAATGTCTGTCACAATTATTTCAGCTTGGTCATGAAGAAGAGAGTGTAAAATCATTAAATGACAGCAAGAATGTCACACAGCCGTTTTCTGTATTTGAAAAAGATGAAGTTAATCCAGAAATTGATGAGGCAGGGGAGAAACAGCGCCTACACGCAAAATTTCCTGCAAAAGCTAGCCATTTGAAGTCCAGAAGACAGATATTGGGCCGTATTTTCGGGTAGGAAAAGGAAAGAGACTAAAAAAAAAGCTAGATAAGTACCTACCCGATTGTAAGTATGAAAAGGAGAAAAAATATATAACTCCCCCCTGTCTCCTGAGCTAATTCTGTTGAATAGTCAATCGAAAATATATATATATATATATATATATATATATATATATATATATATATATATATATATATATATATATATATATATATATATATATATATATATATATATATATATATATATATATATATATATATATATATATATATATATATATATATATATATATATATATATATATATATATATATATATATATATATATATATATATATATATATATATATATATATATATATATATATATATATATATATATATATATATATATATATATATATATATATATATATATATATATATATATATATATATATATATATATATATATATATATATATATATATATATATATATATATATATATATATATATATATATATATATATATATATATATATATATATATATATATATATATATATATATATATATATATATATATATATATATATATATATATATATATATATATATATATATATATATATATATATATATATATATATATATATATATATATATATATATATATATATATATATATATATATATATATATATATATATATATATATATATATATATATATATATATATATATATATATATATATATATATATATATATATATATATATATATATATATATATATATATATATATATATATATATATATATATATATATATATATATATATATATTTATGTATTTATGTATTTATATATTAATATATATATTTATATATTTATATATTTGTATATTTATATATATATTTATATTTTATATATATTTATATATATATATATATATATATATATATATATATATATATATATATATATATATATATATATATATATATATATATATATATATATATATATATATATATATATATATATATATATATGGGAATGAACGCATTCTAACTGAATGCCACTATGTTCATTTTACAGATTCCCCAACCTCACTCGTGGCTTCATTTTAGCATTTAATTCAATTCCCAATCTCATTCGGGCATGAAATATCAAATAAGCACATTATATATGTGAAAACATGAATAATTCAGTTAGAATGCGTTCATTCCCAAGTATAGCAGATATAAGCTATAAGGTTGGGTTCCTTTTAACCTTCTGTGGTGTAGTGGTAGCACCTTGACTTAGTAATCATAAGTCCTAGGTTCGAGTCCCGGTCGGGGTAAAAAAATTATTCATGTTTTCACATATGTAATGTGCTTATTTGATATTTCATGCCCGAATGAGATTGGGAATTGAATTAAATGCTAAAATGAAGCCACGAGTGAGGTTGGGGAATCTGTAAAATGAACATAGTGGCATTCAGTTAGAATGCGTTCATTCCCAAGTATAGCAGATATAAGCTATAAGGTTGGGTTCCTTTTAACCTTCTGTGGTGTAGTGGTAGCGCCTTGACTTAGTAATCATAAGTCCTAGGTTCGAGTCCCGGTCGGGGTAAAAAAATTATTCATGT